>NW_019294072.1:1779-24089 GCF_000500325.1 Leptinotarsa decemlineata
AACAGAAACAGTAATACGGAATACGCATGCGTCAGATTGATGGTTAGAAGATAATCCTCAAACCATTCTGATAGATTTCGAACAGGTTTGAATCTTGGATGGAACAGAAAACTGATAGTTTACTAATGGTTGGAAACTCACGTTGGAACGCAATCACATTACTGCGCAGAATCCTGACTGTCAGAAACTGTTTCTGACGCTGGTTGGAACGAACCTTATGAGACCGGCTGTTGTCCTTAATTTTTTTGTTTAATGATTTCACTTCGAGAACCGTGCAAGTTTTGGATAGTGGATACGACTGTAAAGTAATTTGTATAATCTGCAAAGAGAACTACAAAGGTAGAGCTTGGCAAATCTAGATGTACCTTTGAGATGCGCGACCAATAAAGAGAGATGGTAACTGTTCACTATCCACTTTCATCAGAAAGTACAATCAGGAAAGGAATTTCGACTTGAATAAATTGCCATCCACATCCTCTGAAACGTCATCTCAATATTCCTGTTCCGATGCAGTGTCGGTATCCTCATCATGTGAATCAATGATCAGATCATCCATATTGATGTCTATCAATATGGACATTGACAATATGGACATTGAATCGCCCTTAAATTTCCTTACTCGTTCACAACGAGATTTCCATTGCTTGGAGGAAAACTTATCAATATCAAAATTCATCTCATTGTGATAATCGCCTGCATTACAATTTGATTTTCATTTAATGTAAGCATTAGACATAAACCTATTTTCACCATCCCCGTGTATTATGATCAGATATTGTCGTTTACTAACAGGTTTTTTGAGACCTTCCATAGTATGATAACTTCAACTATTTTTGTGCGTATATATAGCGTGAATGTGTGTTTTATCCATATAGATAATAGGTCTACATCATCCTTCTCTTCAAAAGTTTTATTCTGAGTAATCGAATTTCCACCTTTCTCCGTCGAAATCGAAGTTTATGAGTTTCCTGTCGCAATGACTCCCTGCTGTGATGTATTTTAAATGTTAGTATTTCAGATGCTTACATATATGTAATGATGTACATTTTTTAAACCTATAATGATTGTTAAAAACTTTAACATTGTTGACTTCATAAAGTTTCACTAGCTTTGCCAATAAGGATTTCTTCGACAATAAAGCATGATTGATTGATTGATATCCTGATAGTCAATATCTCGAATGAAAATTTTATATATTTTCTCAAGAGTGGGAACTCGTTTCTCTTTGATATGGAAATGTATCACATATCTGTGTCACATTGCCAAATTATCTTCATCGATCACAATTTTGGAATTTTCAATACATCTCTTTTTATTCGGAGTTGCTAATATTTTCCCCCACCATTTTCTACTTTTTCCATCTCTGATTTGATTTTTCGTACAGTTCGCACGCGAATTCCTGCGGCCTCAGCTACTCTTTCTTGAACCTTCCAAGTTAAAATACAATGTTGGTGACAATTTCTCTCACTATTAGTATTACTTTTCACCTTAGCGAAAATAATTCTTGCTCAATCTGCTGTTGCTTCCGCTTACATAAATCGTTCACAATTTCTCTGCTTCTTTCACTGTGAATCTTGTTTTTCAAATTACTGTTCGATGACATTTTCAAAGACAACAAATAACTCGCAGTCTTACTGTCCCAGCACTATGTACACTATACGAGTTCTTCGATGTTAATAAGCTCTTGCCCCACGTCGTCGACTTATCTACTGCGCATCTGATATTCAGAGACAGCTATATCTGTCAAGCTGTACCTGTATGGAAAGACGCAATATCATTTAGACTCCAAAACTCATTGTGGGTCATAAACCCTGTTATTGTCTTCAAATCACCCCGAAAAAATAACGACGCCCCTGAGGATACATCAATAAGGTGTAAATGATGATACCCATCGCCAATAATCGTACATTCTGTCGGCAGGATGAGTTATTGTAAGTGATAGGTCCACCAATCATTTCACCGAAAATTTATGGGCCACGGGACTCATGCGTTAAACATGGACGGTCTGTTTTTTTTTTCATCACATAATTCGTAAATGGTTACGAGCCGATGGAGAGAGGAATCGATTGAAAGGTGTAATTTTCAAGGGCTGTGAGAACGGTGATGGGAAGAAACTGAAGCATATACTTCCTTGATTCTCAATATTTTCTGTTTCATCTTATTGCGGTACAAAGTTACATATTCATCACAAAAAGTAATGAATTTTTTGTCAGGATATTTTGGGTTTCAGTCGTGAATAATATTGAATAAAAAAAATCTGTTTTTCCGTTAACCAGCTGTCGCACCCCTACGAACGACAACCCTCAGAAGTCGAAACTTGTGCGAGCTAAGGATTAACGAGGTCTTACCTTTTAACGTGTGATTCCTAACACGGGTTGGACGGTAGCAAGTGAAGATCGATCGTTCAGACTAGGGCTTGAACCACCGACCAACACGGCAGTCAATTCGAGTGAGTGAACAAAGCACTCACGCCGAACCGCTTGGCTACCGACTGAGTTAAGTAAGCAAAGCAAAGTAAGTTAAGCAAAAATCTTTTTGGTATTCTATTTCTCCAATGAGAAGAGCGAGAAACTTCTAAAGAAGAGAAACAAAACTAACTAAATGAAGAAACACCGTTCTCAAAGATAAATATGTATATTTGGCACATACACTTCCTCAACATTCTCTTTAAGGTATAAGATGGCCAATAAACCAAGAAATGAAAATGAAATATTTTTTCTCTTCTTCTTTAATAAACAAAAAAATCCATTTCATTCAATGTTCAAATGAAGGCCCTTTTTTCGTATAATTCAATGTTCATGTGAAAGTAGTTGTTTCAAAAGGTTTTCTGACAGAAACTCTTGTGTATTCTCCACATATCTTCATAACGTGTTTTCAATGTTGTTTTTCCTCTTTGCTTTCTTAGGAAATTTCCCACATTTTTTGTTCAATGATAGAGGATTAGAAAGCCGAAATGTTTTTATAAAATTCTCATGGCCCGAAAACTCCCAAGTATACCATGTAAATAAAACTTCATATCAATACTCTTTCATAGCCTGTGTTTTGTGATTTCCGAAGGCATTCGTCTGTGTGGATCATGAAATATTTCAGGAAAAAATCCATATCTATGGATTTGAGGATTCTGTCATGGTTTGAGTCATATTCATTAGATCATGTTCAGAAGGTGAACTTCAAAAATATGAAATCAGACAAGAAAAAAATTGAAAGTGTGATACCTCAGGGATCTGTCTTCGGCCCTTTGCTCTTTTTATTGTATATTGATGGCCTTGTTGATATTTCTATAATAGGTGAGTTCACAGTCTTTGCTGATGAGACGTCTATACTTTGGCATAGTAATAATGTTGATTCATTAGTACAAATATTGAAAATGACTTGGGAAAAGTAATGCGGAAGTGTGATGACAATTCATTGTCTTTTGATATATCGAAAACATATTTGATGTTTTTCAAGTGTCATTTGGGTTGACGATTTGCCTCGTACAAAGAAATACTCACAATATCACTCTTCCTATTCCTTCAGCATCAGGCAGTAGGAATTAACTGTTTCATAATATAAAAAATATCGAACCATCTAATGACGGACTTTTTCGCAAGAAGGTGGAAGTCTTGTTGAAAAAAGTTTATTATACTTCAGCTCACAAAGATTCCTGATTTGAAACTGAAAAAAAAGTTCGTCAATCACTAGTACGAAGTAATCTAATATACTGCATAATGGGAAGGGGCGGTGTATCAAAAACCTACCTTCGTTTACTGAAAGCAATTCATATGAAGTTCTTAAAAACAATTCTGAATAAACCCCCTCCCCTCCGTTATTCTAACAGTCTGAAGAAGATGGTATACTCGATTTGAGACGGCTCTTCTACAAAACTATTTCACTGTACCAACACAAGGAAATACATAGATTGAGCGAGCTTAAACACGATCACAATACACGCAACAAAACTAAATATAGTGTACCATACGCTCGTATGTCTGATGGACAGAAATTATTCAGTGTTCTGAGACCGATTGTCTACAACTCTTTATAGGATAACATAAAAATTTGTAAATCATTTCCAAAAATGATTAAAGAGCTCACACACTTTATCGTTAGTCTTGAAAGAGAGAAAATGCATGAAATTCTCGATTGTGGTCTAGGAAGTACTTTTAAAACAAACTACCATATTTGTTGTGAAAAGAAACTCATTGTTTATTACTTTTATTTTCGATATGTGACGTGTCCGTGACTGAAATCAACGTAAAATGTCAATATTTCAGACTTTTTTTGGACATTTGACTACGTATTAGGACTATTACATTGTTTTGTTTTATCTACTTGGTTTTATTGAAATTCGCACTTACCAGAAAATTTTCGACATACCCTCATCACGTAACACCCATATTATATTCCTTGTATTTGTAAAAATTTTTGAGGTATGCTCAATGTTGAAATATCAAACCGATAATTTGCATTTTCATTATCAGATTTTATTTATATATACATTTAGCAAAAGATCAATAAAGTACCATTCTGATCACTCCCATATTGATTTCATGTCAAGAGCCAACAGTGGACAGCTGTTTCAGCCAATTGGGCATCATCAGTGCCGGGCAGGCGGTCCTCGATTGAAGACAAAATGTGAATAACCAAAAAAAGTACTTGATGAAAATGATTGCGTGAACGCAAGCGCAATATAAGTGGAACTACCTATTGCGTGCCTCATTCTAAGTTAGTGGTCGTACGTCCAAGTACTGAACCCCAAGGTTCAGTACTTGGTCCAATGCTTTTCATAATATACCTTGTCAATACCTTTTCATTGATGTATTTCTCAGACAAATATTTTTCAGTATTGATCATACATGTTTAATATGCTCTGCAAATGCCTCTCTAACCCCACCCCCAACAGTGAGAGCTTTGAAGTGAGCTGAACTATAAACTAGCCCCGCATTAGCTATTTCCAACACTTCAAGTTCTCGCTGCGTCCTGACTTCCACGAGCCTCAAATTGTCGCTGGTATCCAGTATTGCGAGATGACGAGTTCCTAACCAATGCAGAGCCGTCATAATATAAGGCAACTGTACGCTCTTGAGTAACAACCCGATCCGGTTGTTGTTGAAACCGTGGGTGATGACTCTGGTGTAGTTAAGGTCGTGACCTCTTCCCCAAGCCAGAACAGGCTGGAATGTTTTGCCTACGGAGACTAGTTGTCAGGAAATCAGAGGTAAAGAGGTTGATACTTTTGGCAGTTGTTGGCTGAAGTGTACTTTGAGTTTCACTGAATATGAATAAACAAATATTGTCCAAATTTGATATCAAAAAGCCTTAAAGCTTCTTCCCAAAAAGTTGATCTCTCCTCAAAGTATTCTCTTTTCATTTGAATATATAAATATAAAACAGAATAATTAGTGACTGGATTAACTATAAATCGGTTCAATTCGTGAGGTTGCAGTCAATAGCTGGGCTGTTACAAAGAAAACTCTTTGTTATATGTCAAGCTTTCGGTATATTTCACACCTTCGTCTGGACAGCTACAATAATAAGATTATATATCTTGTAAAAAATATATAAATATGGAGAACTTTCTAACTTACTATTTTATTCTCACGTTAGTTAAGGCCACGAAGATGACAGTACAGTAGACAACTGTTTCAGCCTAATGGGCATCATCAGTACCGGGCAGGCGGTCCTCGATTGAAGACAAAATGTGAATAACCAAGAAAAGTATCTGATGAAAATAACTGCGTGAACGCAAGCGAAACATAAGTGGAACCACCTTGACACCCACCTTGACACCCAAGTCAACTTGTCAAGTGTTTGTGTCAGTGTTGGTGGTTTGACCAATCAACCGACAACTGCGGTGGCAGAAATGTGGGAAGCTAACCTGGAATGCCATCGTAAAACGAATCCACATGTTTCTAGAAATGATATGAAGTCGAGAAAAGGTAATGCAGTCAAACTGCTGAAAATCAAAAGATAAATAAATAAGTACCATTCTGATCACTCCCATATTGATTTCAATTTAAGAGCCATCGATAGACAGCTGTTTCAGCCTATTGAGCATCATTAGTACCGGGCAGGCGGTTCTGATGATGCTCAATAGGACAAAATGTAAATAACCAAGAAAAGTACTCGATAAAAATAACTGCGTGAACGCAAGCGAGACATAAGTAGAACCACCTATTGGTGTGACACCCAAATCAACTTGCCAAGTTTATATGTCAGTGTGGGTGGTTTGACCAATTGCGGTAGCAGAAATTTGGGAAGCTAACATGGAATGCCATCTACATGTTTCTAGAAATGATATGAAATAATTATATATCTATATATGATTACTATTCACGTTATTTTCTAAACAAGCCTTGCCAGTAAGAATGCATCTCAGCCAAGCATGTTTTGGTCGATTGTGTAGTGTTCGAATGAATGATATCAATTCCGTAACGAATGTGTGGAGTATGAACTGAATAGAAAAATTGATTTTGCTATAATTCAATGGTTTTCCCTTGATCCCAAAATTTCAGAAGTTCGGACAGAAAAAATATAAGAAAGCTGATCTTCTCAACAGTTATTTCATTTAATGGAAATCTAGTTTGAAAGTATGTTTAATTATGGTCAAAACATAAAACTTGTGGATTTTATTTCGGAGAATTAATGACCTCAATATTCAGATGAATTATAACAGTAATAACTGCTGCCGTACAGAAAACATATACTCAAAATTAACCTTTCACACCAAAGGCCATTACTATTAGTAAAAGACCTGTATTCAGACATCATATTTTGCCAAACCCTGTGGCAATTGGCGTTTTTTCTAAATAAGTGAGTTTATTTAATAATCATTAGAGAATATATCATTGCCCGAAATGCTGAAGGCAACTCAACTTGTAAGAAACCGTCTATTTATCTTAAGTGGTATCTAAACTCAAATTTTAATGTTGTATACGACTAAACGTACGGATTAAGATAATTTAATATATTATACAAAATTATAGGTATCCATTTTAGGAATTGGGTGGGAAAGTGAAACTGAAAAATTGAAAACGTGAAAACGAAATCCTAAACAATACTTTCTTTTGACACAGGCACACTGGCCTAGTGCCCGAAACCCGCCGGAGAAGCTACATTGAAATATTCAAGCTATAAAACTGATCTTTGGAATAATGAAGGACCTTTTCAATTATTTTGTTTACTGAATTCATGTTTGTAAGAAAATTAAAGTGACCAGTTTCTGAAAATAATTTTGTTTTTATAACAGATTGAATAGATACTAATTGAAGATACTACACAGTAGGTAGGTACTACAGAGAATAGTAGAGATGTCCAGAAAGTATAGTTTTGTCAAACGACTAAACAAATCTTTGAATCCATGAAACCAAAAATCAGTATATATTTTGACTTGCATCAATGTCGTTTAATGTCTCATATTAGAGGAAGATCAAACTTTGATCTTCCTCTCGAAGATGATCGAAACACTTGTCGAGGTGTTAAAATAACGGTTTGGTGTTGGGAAAAAACTCCAAACAGTGCATCAGAAGTCTCATATTAGATCAAAAATACCAAATGAATTTACAGGATGTTTTATTTAGCTGATCCCACTATTACTGTGTCGTATACGGTAAGATCCACAAGGTGAGTTAAAATGGACAAAATCTCTTTCTAGATCGTGAATATCAGTGATTGTTTTTGAAATATTAGTCAAAAAGTAAAATTGTCGATTTTCGTTTTTTGGTTCTATCGCCTTCATTTAGAATAACATGAAGATATGCAGAAAAACTTTCAATACTGTTTAATATTGGTTATAATCTGATGTGAGTCAATTCGCAATGCGACGTTTCGTTGATTTTATTTCATCATCAACTTCGACGTCTCCGTAAAAAAGTCATCAATAATTGTGTAGGATCAAAAAGATATAAACCTATATCTTAGAACACGAAGTTATATGAACTGAAAGAGGTGGCGATACTGAAATTGGCGTTTTTGGGTTAGTTCAGAAGACATTCTCAGTAATGATAAAGTGATATTCATTCGATTCAGGATTCATGAAATACCGAAAAACTGAGATCGACGAAGAATCATCAAGAGAGACTGCACATCATAGTGCTATATCGACTACATCAGTTCAAAAAAATTTGAGTAGAAATAAAATTAGACATTACAAAGTCAAAAAAATTCACCAGTATGATAGGATAACAATATTTTGTAGATAGCTACTCAGACAGCATATTCAGAAAAATGAAATCTGTAATAAAACTCACTTTTGATTAGAGAAACACTAGACGAAAAAAAAATTCTCCTGCCTTTTCATTACCTACGATACCTGAGTGTTCTGGCAATATATTTCTGCCTGGCAGTTTATCCAGTTCTTCATATTTCCAGACCAGTCTTGATGTAACCTTTGAGAACGTCATTGCCCCAAGTGAGGTCTCAAATTAATGATCCTTGCACAATGTAATATTGCATACCCTTCAGCGTGGAAGATTGATGTATGCTGACCAAGTGAGGAACTGAAATGAAAAATTTTCCCTCCTAGTAAATTCTAGCTCCTGTCCAATGTTCGGTTTTCGACCTGTATCTATACCTTCTGCCGAGCGTGTTATCAGAATGACTGTTCATTTTCCACTCTTCGAGATTTAGGACCTTAACCGCAAAGTTTGTGTCGAATATGTATTTCTGATGTTCGTTTCTCCACATAATCAGAAATTTCTGTTTTGCCCGGTCCCATGTAACTCGATAAGTTTTCCAGCCTGAATTGGACCACGCTTGTTTTCCGCACTAGTACCAGATGTGAAGAAGAAATATTCAAGAGTGTTTTTAGTGCAGCTGTAGGAGTGGTTTTCATTGCTCCCGTAATTCTTAGTCGATCCTGTCGATCCTGTAGATGTCGTTTCCGAAATCAATTCCTACTTGTTGAGGATAATCGATTTAAATGTTTGACCCAACCTATTACCACTCGATCCCATAGATGACGTCTTTGTTGGTAGATATGTCATCACCTTTACTCTTAGGCTTGTTCGTTTTAGGAAAGTTCAGTGTTTCAGCCTAGCACCACTGATGAGACCTTGTGGGTCGAAACAGCGCTGTCTGGTGTTGGTCATAAATACATCTAGTACCACTATTGGGGTTTATGGCAGATTGACACAATATTTACTGGTACTCCAAAGCAAGCTTCGCCGAACAAAAATGTGGCTAGGGGATGGCTATAAACCTAATATCTGACGACAGGTAGACGAGGCTCAATTATAAATTATGTCCAGCTGCAGATTCGGATGACGAATCGAACCACCACAATCACGCGTTCCATTTACTTCGAACTCGCGTTGAAAATTAATATTTTATTTTTGGGTAAGGAAGATTTTGATTTTCTACTTCTCCATCTTGGTACAAAAAAATATGGGGAATTTCCATAGGAAGGAAGGTATCAATTTCAAAAAATTAATTTCATACAAAGATGTGTAGATCATGCAAAGAAGTAACTTTCAGAAAAAAACTGAAAAAAAGCACTCTCGGAAGAGAGTGCGTAAGACCTTCCATCACTCTCACAATGGAAGAAGGAAGTCCACAACGAATTGCCATTCTTAGACATATTGGTGAAGACGACCGACACTGAGTGGGAAACATCGGTATACCGAAATACCACTCGCACGGGACAGTATCTGAACTACGAATCCAACCACCATCAATCTACTAAAAGAGGAATCATCAATTCGGGCTCTGTAATACGAAGGAAGGTCTCGAGAAGGTCTAGGTCTAGACATCATCAAAAATGATCTTCAATGGAATAGCTACTCCAAAGCGATGGTGGAACAGACTTTGGCTAAAAGACAGCAGGAGCCTCGCAAGGAAAAGAAGCCGTCACAACCAGTACTTGCACTTTCCTACATCAGAAGATTATCGGAAAGGATAAGAAGAATTGGATCCAAGTATAATATCAGAACCTGCTTCAGATCCATAAACACTATCCGTAGTAGCCTCACGGAAACCAGACCACCAAACGCGTACTGGGATTGCAAGAATTGCATTTACCGAATACCCTGTGAGTGTAGACAATCCTATATCGGTGAAACTAAGAGGCCATTGAATGTTTGCATTGCCGAGCACAAGAAACACACACAGCGAGGGGAAACCGGCAAACCAGGAATAGCAAAGCATGTTGTGACTCATCAACATAACATCTAGTAGTGCCAAGCTGGGATCATACATAGAGAGGAACATTGGTTGAGGAGGAAATTCAAAGTAGCCGCATACATGTTGTACTTCAATGTATTCAGCCAAGTTATCGCAGAGATACGCAACTCATGGAAACCCATAATCAAGTGAAAAATGGCCGAGCATTAGTCCAGTCATCGCCCGAAGATGAATGTGGATACTTACAATCGAAACGTCATGAAGTAACTTGGCTTGAAATCTCTTAACTTTTCATTTTTATTTTTTTTGTTCAATTGTTCAATTTGTATTTTATTTCACTATTATTTCATTTCCGGTTTCTTTGCTTAATATAATTTTTATTTTCAGCTATTCATTTTTAAATCTTTTTTAGTTTTTCCAAATCATTTTATATAATATCAGACAATGGAAGTCCAGACTAATGAAACTCATCATGAAACATGTTCAATTACCTTCAAAAATATACTTTTATATGAACGCTGAATTTTGTTGGGATCCTATGAATGATATCTGATTCGATTTCATCACGAATGTTTGGAATAGAAACAGTGTTTCTCGTATATTTCAGCGTTCATATGAAAGTATTTGTTTTTGAAGTATTTTTCTTTCAGTTTGTGTCTGAAAGTTATTACTTTCACATAATCTACATATCTTTGTTTGGAGTCAATTTCTTCAATTTATTACTTCCTTTCTTTGGAAGATTCCCACATTTTTTGTACTCGTCAAGAAGGAGAAGTAGAAAGTCAAAAACCTTTCTTTCCTAAAAATCAATCCCACCTAAAAAATATATACCTTTTCAATTTAATATATTATTGTTACATACCATTGTCGTACTGAAATTGCGCGATTTTATCTGTTCAAATGCCGGTGGATAGAGAACGAAAATGGATACAGGTGTCTATAAATAGTGTTGAAAAATATCTACTCAGTCGGGAACCTTTTAATTAACTATTGCGTCTACGAAACTACATGTAATTTTCTATTCGAAAGATATCTTTCATCTGATCTCATCACTGAATTAAAATTTTCAACAGGAATGTTCATACGTGATGGATTCAAAAACGATCAAGTGTATCGAGTTGATTATGATCAATGGCCTTGGAAGGGTAATTTTATTTTATTTTTCTGGTCTCTTCTCTGTTTAGTATTCTTGGAAGAAATGATTTTATCATTTTTAACCAACCTGTGAGAACTAGTAGTGGAAACTTTCGTTTTTTATTTCCCTTTTTGGTATTTTATATACAGAGTGTTCATTGAACATGCGGCAAAACATTCAGGAACTATTCCTTGGACAATTCTAAGGATATTTTGTTTCCTGATATTTTGTTTCCTTTGTTTGGAAGATACAAGGCGAAAAAGAATTTCAACAATAACAACTTTGGTACGTAGCCGAAATAAAAGTAAAGCGTACTACACTGGACATAGGCGGGTTGGCTGTCCTTGTTCATCTTTCATTGCCTGAACCACTGTGCATGCTGTTTTTGGCGAGTGCATTGGCTTGGGATGTGGGGGTTGAACAAACCGGCCATCGGATGCCTGCTTCCACGTGGCCCCTCTACAGAATCACTTGTGATTCTGTTATTCCCTAACTGAATGGCATCCCAACAATGGGTTAATCCTAAGGTGTGTGTATCCGGGCCGAGAGGATCAATGACACTGAGCATATCAGTTGTCTCTACGGAGATACCGGGCGCCCTCTCGTCGTAGCATCGAATTGTCACGGTAATGCGGAGCTCTGCCGTGATTGACCTTCTTTCCCTAGCTACTCATGGGACTTTTAGGGATAGAATTAACTCAAAAATTATTTCTGACTCTGAGTCTACAGAGGAGATGGATGTCGAGCTTACGACTCCAATTGACCTTCCTGTAAATTTTGAACAGGGGCGAGAGCTTCTCAACTCTTCAACTCCTGATCCAATAACTGAAACTACAAAAAGGTTTGGTGGTGCAGCGAGGAAACGACTGAGTCGTCTCCTCAAGAGCAGGGTACCTTATGAAATCGCCTTGCACCAAATTCTTGAGCGGCGTACGCAGAATCTGTCTCAGGTGGAGGAACAAACCCCCATGAGCAGGTTAGCAAACGTTTGCGCTCAAGTGATGATTCACTAAAACTAGAGGTGATAAAGCCCTGCATGGTTGAATCTAAGGCATCGTCAGGTGTAGCTGACGTGCAAAAACCCTCACCCTCAAATGTAGTCGCGGATATCAAGGTGGGTATGTTGCGCCTTGACTCTCCGACCACCTCATCAACGATGAAACAGTAGAGCATATACTTTGTGCCTGCTCCGCTGGGGACCGCATCAGGTTTTCAGGGTTCGTCAGAGCCGTACTCTTATCATCTGACCTAAGAGACCACTCACCATACAGACTAATCGGCTTCGTTAAGAAATTGAGTTTATTTGGTCGAGTGTGAATAGGTTTGAGCCCCAATAAATTCTTGCGAGTTGCAGTGGAGGGTCGAATAGACCCACTCACTTTGAACCTAACCTAACACTGGACCTAACAAGCAATAAAAAATCCAATTCGGTTGGTACCTATCAACAACATTCCGATTTCTACAAACGGCTAGGAATACTTACCGGCGAGGTATACCGCAACTTTTTGGAACAAACGCTACCTCAATTTCTGGAGGATGTACCATTGGTTACAAGAAACGCAATGGTGCACAACCGCATTTTAGCGTTATGGCTCGAGAGTTTGCAACAGTAACATACGGAGATCGCTGGATTGATCGAGGTGGACCTCACTCATTACCTGCTCGATCACTGGACTTGAACCCCCTGGATCATTTCCTATGGAGCCACCTAAAGTCATTAGTTTTTACTACTCAAGTGGAAAATGTGGAAGACTTGAGAAATCGAATAATTGCTGGGTGTAACGCAATCAGAATCGATCCTGGTGTTTTTGAAAGAGTTCGGGAGTCGATGAGGAGAAGATTGGATTCTTGCATTCGAGCTGGGGATAGTCATTTCCAACAGTTCTTGTAGATTAAGAAACATTGCATGTTATTTTTGATAGTAAATTGTTATTGTCGAAATTGTTTTTCGCTCCGTATCTTTTAAACAAAGCGCCCTATCAAAAATCACCAAAGAACGAAATATCCTTAGATTAGTCCAAGGAATAGTCACTTGAAGTTTCGCTACATCTTCAATAAACACTCTGTATACAGTCCGGATCCCACTATTGCTATCACGGAAACGATTAGACCTACAAGGTCAGTTGATTGTACAGAAGTTTCCTATCCTGGTAAATATCGGAGGTTGTTTTTGAAATATTCGCCAAAAACTGTAATTATGGAATTTCGTTCATTGGCTCTAACGCCTCCATTTCGAATGATATAAAAAAGTCAGAGGAACTTTCAATACTGTTCCATATCTGATATGAACTAATGTCCTACTAGATGTGTCCGAATTTAAAAAAATAAAGGTGATGAAATCTAATGAACGAAACGTCGTGTTGCAAACTGGTTTATATCAGATTATGACAAATATGAAACAATATTGTGAGCACATCTCTCAGAGTATAATCTACTATCACTTTTGTGAGAAGTGATCCGATCTTTGAGTAGTCTTGAGGGTCCTCCAGATATTAACCAGTGTCAGATACTTGAAAGACCTATTAAACTAGGTATCACAGGATTCCAGTTAATAAAAAAAAACTGAAAAGTGATAAAAATGAGGCCTTCTTGAGTAATTTGTTTTACCTCAATATCTTGCCCCGTTCAGAAGATAAGGAGGAGAGACTGTTTACGTCCCCCCTGTACAGAACGTTGTATTAGTGAAAATGAATAGTATATGGTACAACAAGTGAGGAATATGTCATTTTCTCACGCATTGTACACTGTACTTTTTCTACGGTTGCGTTGTTTTCAAGTATTGAAAATTAAAATACATATAATTATATTCAATATTTAATAAATCTGAACTGTTTATACTATAACAATCAACAATAATACTATTTTCGTTGGGTAAGTGGACAGCAATAATTATGCAATGCTTCGGTTTTGTTGTTATGGAAACATCGACAATGGGCTACTTGGATATTGCACGCGAATCGTATACCAATTCATGACTGACTTGGGTTATCCTGATAACAGTGAGAAATCATTTCTCACTGTAATGGCGGATATTTCTCACTCCGTGAGAAATCTTTCGTTTTGAACGTATGAAAGCGATGAGAGAAGTGGCACATTGTTTAGCATACGTAGAAAAATATCATTTTATATTTTTCATATCAGAGAACTGCAGTATTTTTGAATCTCAATTGGTAGGATATACACTCGCTTTGTAATTCATTGAATTAGAAGCAATTGCTTCCTTGTTATTATTCGAATGACCATACTGATGATCACCATATTCAAATCGTACTTTACAATCTAATCTGAAACATTTTGTTGACAAATTCAATTGTTCTTGTTCTTCGAACACATGTGATATGGCCTACATATATCTGTAATCGTCATGTGCCATTCGAATTCGAACGATAGTTATTACGTAGACTCCCAGCTTCTAATTATGCAATCTCTCCATTACAAAATTACAACGTTCTTCAAATAACAACAACAAAAAGTTCCTCTCGCTCACGGCACATCCGATTATATCAGAAATAATGATAATACTTGCACTCCGATGACAATCTCTTTCCGGAATATTTGAGCTTCGTTTGGTGATAACTACATCTCTTATCGAAATTTCGAATCTACTAAATTAGAGGGGATTGCCGCCATGCAATCCTCGGGGTTGTCGTAGTGTTTCGCTGTTGATAATTTTAATTTTTAACACTTCCATGAAGAGAAATTATATGGGCTCAATCTGTGAAGTTGGAAAATATTTTTTGAAAGACATGTTTTGTGAAGAAGTCAATATTTCTTATTGTTTTATGGATTTATAAACTCCCGCAATCTGAAAAATGAACAAAAATAAATCATTAGAGAATCTATACCTATTTTCAGTTTTTTCATAAACTACACCTTACGATTTTATCTTCACAAACGTTATTTTTGATATATTACATGTTTTGCTATCACAGTAGCTTTTTCGTAGTGATTAACATAACATTTACTCTAATATATTATCCAACGTGATCATAAGTGGGATTCTACATCAATAATACACTGTCTATGAAGACTTAAGATACATCGGTTTCTAAGAAAACAAGTTCAGTAATGGTGATCTATTTTAATCTAATTGGTGTTAGGAATCACACGTTGAAAGGTAAGACCTCGTTAGTCCTTAGCTCGCACAAGTTTCTCAACTTCTGAGAGTTGTTCGTATGGGGGCGACATCTGATTAACGGAAAAACAAACAGATTCAGTAAAATGTTTGGAATTTTTATATTCATTAATTTCTATTGCCTCCACATAATTCAGCATCAAACCTTTTATTTTCTATGTGTAAACTTTTGATATGATTCTATTCTAAAAGGCGATTTGAATATTTCGAACTTATTCTCTTATTCACGTAGCTCATATGGTGTTCCTAAATACGATTTTGCAATGTTCTGCCAGTTTGACCAATATATTACATTAGGACATGTTCCACAATTTAATTTATATAATATATACTACTGATTTTTCGAATTTGGATATTTTGTCTTCATTATTTACAACTAACGTTTTCAACGTATCACCTGTTCTATATGTAATTTTAATATCTTGTTTGTCCAAAATATGTTGAAGCTTCATAATTTTGATTTTGATTATCTGACTTATCAGTGAGAAAAACTTCCCGAATTGCTTTCGCGTAGATATTTTTGCGATAATTTCCAACAACCAACAATCCAATAAAATAATATCGTTTTTAGATGTACTTATGATCAGAGAAGAGATTTACTAACATCGTATTTTGTTTCTCGCACCATCATGTTATTTGATAGTGATTCCAAAGATGTCGTTGAACCGCCATATTGAATTTCGACAAAATAAAAAATATATATTTTAAATNGGTTTACGACACTCATCCAACCACACTGGAAAATATGAAAGAGAGAATGACTGCTTTTCGAAGAATGATGCCTCAAATGTTATTAAATGTTAAGCAGTCTTCCATAGAGAGAGTGGTTCTTCATATTCAAATGGTCGTCATTTCGAGCACCTATTTTGAATTAAATACCTTTGTGTTTCATATATTGTTGTTTCGGTTGAAAAAAAAAGTTGAATAGTATGTTTAATGATAGCTACATATCAGTGAACAGTAAATATTTTCGATGAAGTGAAATTTAATAACTGTCAATGAAAATTCTGTGAGCAAATCAACCAAATGTCGTTTCAAAGCTATCTTGATTGAAGGAATGCATTGAAATAATAACTACTATTTGGAAAAACCAATATCTGAAAAACTATCTAAGTTAGATATAAGGAACCCCAAAATGAAAGATATTTGAATTTTATATTGTTCAGACCAAAAAATACAGGGTGTTCTATTTGAAATAACAATGCTATCTCTGTGCGAAATTATGAAAAATGACAATAATTTTGGAACATTCTTTATAATATTGGGAAACGGGATTTATCGAAATCGATAGTTCGAAACCTCTTTCATGCTTGGTCGAAATTTGAAGGGATGATTTGTAAACATTTCGATGTTATAAAGTTTCCAATTGAATATTACATTTTCATAAAAAAAATTATCAACTCGAGAACGGTTATAGTTAGGTACATAGGACCCCAGGACATAACTTTGATATGTCATATTTTTGAGCCACCCTGTGCACTAAAAAAGTTACCTTCTGCAGTTACAATCAATATACTTATAATGGAATGGAGAAATTTCCGATAAAACTAATGGTTTGGTTAACAGGGACCGTGTCTCTGAAGAGAAAATGTTAAAGAAATAATAACTCACAAATTCTACCAAAAATTTCCTTTTTTTAGCAAAATTTCCGTCTGTTTGGGAAGATCAAATTTACAAAAAACAGTTTCCTGACAAATAAATTTCAATTTTCAATAAAAAATATGTTTTTGGAAATATAACCATCGGTTTGGGAGGAAAATATTGCAGTGGAACTCTCTAATGGATGCAGTATTTCGATGAGTTAAATACCAGGTTGTTATAAAAACTAGTTTTCTGAGAAATATTTTTCAGTCGAATGAAGTCGCGGTAAAAGCTGGTATTCTGATTATTCATCAGCTACTCCTCAACATGAAATTTGAACCCCCCTGTTTCACCAATCAATCAAAACTTTCCATACTATTGTAGTAAATTAATGATCGCCGCCTAATGAACCTCAATCGCAATATTCTCAGGGGTAGCACGAAGATCCCCCATCATCATTAAATAGGAAACATCATCTAATGTTACCCATACTACGAACTCGAAAACACAAAAAAACGAGACAAAACAGCATCGCTCCTTTCGACAACTAACCCCTATAGCGTTTTAAATTTCCCCCGTGTAATGTAACTAACCGTAACCCCTCTAATGGACTAAACCGAGCGAAGAATATCTACAATTTACCGACAGTTATTGTGACACCGGGTTTAACAATGTAAATACATAAATTAGATATGAAATGTCCCTGGAGGACAGTACTCCTGGTACTCAAACAATGGCGTATTAAAGATGTTTGTTTTTCGCGTGATCTATTCGGTTTCCTTATTTAATTTCGCATCGTAAATTGTGGAAAGGGTTAATATAATTCCATATGCGTGTTTGCTGTCTATTCATTATGTAAAGTTCATGGATATNAAGCGCGTTGGTTATCAAGAGGTAACTGTCTGACTCGATTTTATAATTTATTTGACTCTGTAATAGAGTCCTTCGAAAACAAAGACAAATAATTGCACGACAACATCATCACTTCAAACAATGATACTGCGTATTTGACAGACCTGTATATATTATTTAAAGATGTCAATCTCTAACTTCACCCCAGCTGGAAAAAAAACGCATAGAACTGATAACGAACGAGGAAATGAAAATAAAATTAAAAAATGGGTACCAAGAATTTTTGCTACAAAAGCCAATCCCGCAATTGTACACTGGATTGTGGTCCATCGTTCAACGATTTTTAATAGCATTCCCGTCATCGTATTTGTGTGAACGTGGATTTGGTGTTACGGCAACGTTGCTAACTTGTTGAAAATCATCAAATTCATCCTTCACATTAGATTAGTTTCAAAATTCAAATTGAAAAGTTTGTTTTATTAACATGAATAGAAGTTTTCCTAATATTACAAAATGGTGTTTTACATTACCCTTATCAGAAAGTCTTATATTCACATGACACACATAATTTAATTATAAAAATAATGACTACGATTGTGATTCTTAAGATGTAGTGAAGTAAAAAAAATTGGGGGACGCTAGAAAACAATTAATTCTCGAAGTGGGCGGTAGACAAAATATGCCGAATTAAAGCGAGAGAGATAGCAGAGGTTATGAACATATCAACATGTTACTTGCTGCTATTTCCTGTATTGAACGTTTTTCTTTTGTGAACCTCTCATGTGTGAGAGGAAAAGTCAAAAGACGATGCACTAGAAAATTCAGCTCAGCACGTTTGTGCAGTCCACAGTGATGTGAACTGTCATACACTACCACTACACTATATTACATTAGGACATGTTCCACAATTTAATTTATATAATATATACTACTGATTTTTCGAATTTGGATATTTTGTCTTCATTATTTACAACTAACCTTTTGATATGATTCTATTCTAAAAGGCGATTTGAATATTTCGAACTTATTCTCTTATTGACGTAGCTCATATGGTGTTCCTAAATACGATTTTGCAATGTTCTGCCAGTTTGACCAATATATTACATTAGGACATGTTCCACAATTTAATTTATATAATATATACTACTGATTTTTCGAATTTGGATATTTTGTCTTCATTATTTACAACTAACGTTTTCAACGTATCACCTGTTCTATATGTAATTTTAATATCTTGTTTGTCCAAAATATGTTGAAGCTTCATAATTTTGATTTTGATTATCTGACTTATCAGTGAGAAAAACTTCCCGAATTGCTTTCGCGTAGATATTTTTGCGATAATTTCCAACAACCAACAATCCAATAAAATAATATCGTTTTTAGATGTACTTATGATCAGAGAAGAGATTTACTAACATCGTATTTTGTTTCTCGCACCATCATGTTATTTGATAGTGATTCCAAAGATGTCGTTGAACCGCCATATTGAATTTCGACAAAATAAAAAATATATATTTTGAATGTGGATGATTACCTACTTGTGTTATATCGATGGAAAAATAATTTTTCATTACCATTATCAGATAGTTTTATTAATATACAGTTCATTATCAGATGACAAAAAACAATTTTCAATTGTTTGTTCATGTGAAATATTGACTTCAAAGAATTATACGTTTGTCGGAATTTCAAATTTTTTTCCTAAGAAACAACCAAACTGCATGTACAATGATTTTGTTGTCACCCGGTATAGCTCCCTTGATCGTTTCACAATTATCTGGGATGTTTCCTGAACGTTTCCGTCTATTCTTCAACATTTCGCAACAACATTTCTTCAACATCTAGACATATTATGGAAAGTTGTGAAAAGCTTTCGTATACTCTCAAACTATTCTAGAACTTTCTAGAGGGTGAACCTTCAAACCCTCGTATTTTCAAAAGTACGTCCTTCTGGTAAAAACCTGAACCATTTTCATTGACAAATTGATGTGATAGAAAGAATGTAGGCATATAACTGGCCGCTGTCTGTCCATGAAAAGTGAGACAATTTTGGATTTTCCAGGGCTGGTAGTTTTTCAGGAAAAAGATGTACCTGTAGTCTCGAATACGAATCTAGAGGAATTTTCGACCTATTTTACCCCCTATTATGATTTATCGTAAAAATGGATTCTTCTATCGTGAATGGTATATATCAGTTAGGCCAACACCATTTAGCAAGTGAGTGTATTTTCAGCATTTTCATCGATTCTCAGAATTTCATCATTGTACCATAATAATTATGGAAGTTACGGGGGTGCTTCCATGAAAAGTGAGTCACACTATATATAATACAATTCCAGAGAAAAAAAAGAAGCATTATTTCATCAGAAAATTCACATATCAATGGAGAAAAATCTAATGAGTGAAATTTTATAGTTTACATTTCAGTTCTATGACACTTGAATTCGTTTTCAACATATACTTTTCATNTACAAAAAACAGTTTCCTGACAAATAAATTTCAATTTTCAATAAAAAATATGTTTTTGGAAATATAACCATCGGTTTGGGAGGAAAATATTGCAGTGGAACTCTCTAATGGATGCAGTATTTCGATGAGTTAAATACCAGGTTGTTATAAAAACTAGTTTTCTGAGAAATATTTTTCAGTCGAATGAAGTCGCGGTAAAAGCTGGTATTCTGATTATTCATCAGCTACTCCTCAACATGAAATTTGAACCCCCCTGTTTCACCAATCAATCAAAACTTTCCATACTATTGTAGTAAATTAATGATCGCAGCCTAATGAACCTCAATCGCAATATTCTCAGGGGTAGCACGAAGATCCCCCATCATCATTAAATAGGAAACATCATCTAATGTTACCCATACTACGAACTCGAAAACATAAAAAAACGAGACAAAACAGCATCGCTCCTTTCGACAACTAACCCCTATAGCGTTTTAAATTTCCCCCGTGTAATGTAACTAACCGTAACCCCTCTAATGGACTAAACCGAGCGAAGAATATCTACAATTTACCGACAGTTATTGTGACACCGGGTTTAACAATGTAAATACATAAATTAGATATGAAATGTCCCTGGAGGACAGTACTCCTGGTACTCAAACAATGGCGTATTAAAGATGTTTGTTTTTCGCGTGATCTATTCGGTTTCCTTATTTAATTTCGCATCGTAAATTGTGGAAAGGGTTAATATAATTCCATATGCGTGTTTGCTGTCTATTCATTATGTAAAGTTCATAGATATTTATGTCTTCAATATGCAGAACTTGATTCGAAAGGCTCCGGTAGAGGTGAGGGAATTGAACTGGTAGTGGAAATTGAGAAAATATTGCGATATATGCACCACGAGATTCACAGATTTCAATTGTGGAAAAGTAACGCAAAATCTCATGAAATACTTGTTATTTTTGTAACCCCAAAGAACATTTTTCAAGACAAAATTATATTGGAAGCAAAAAAGAAGAAACGGCAGTATAGCGCGGAATATATAAAATATAGATTTATTGAAAATCCCACGAATCCATCTTGGCTTATGTGCCTTCTTTGTCAAAAAACATTTCCGAATGGAGTTATTAAACCCTCAAAGCTACAAGGTTATTCGAATAAAATGCACTCAGATAAAAAAGACTAAAGTGTGACTTATTTTCAAAAATATGAAAACAAACACTAAGCCAACTGTGTCAAAACTTTTTGCGGCTTCTAAACAAGACAGCGACGGACTCCGAGCTTCCAAAAATATCTCCTTGCTAATTGCCCAAACAGCTAAACCTCACACTATTGGAGAGTATTCAATTTTACCGGCAATAAAAGAAGTAATAACTATTGTGCTCCATAAACCAGCGGCAGATATCATCCTTTGAGCAATAGTTCCGTGCAAAGACGAATTAAGAGATGGCTGAAAACATTGAAGAGTCATTATGCAACCATCTGAAGACTTATATATCCTCAATTCAGTTAGATGAGTCCACTTTACCAAACAATGAAGCTTTGTTGTTGTCATGCGTGAGGTTTGTTAAAAATGAGAAAATATATCAAGAACCACTATTTGCCAGAAATTTAGAGACGGATACAAAAGTAGAAACCATATATAATACACTGGAAAAATGTGATGAGAAAGAAATTTCACTCAAGAATATTATATCAGCTGCTACGGATGGCGCTCCGGCTATGGCAGGACGTCACAAAAGCTTCATAGCGTACTTAAAAAATAAAATTCCAGATGTGCTCGCTGTACATTGGGTCATTCATAGGCAACATTTGGTTGCGAAAAATTTGAGTGAGCGCCTCTTTCAATCACTACAATATATCATCAAATTTCAACCGATTGCTATTTCACACAGAAGCGCGTTGGTTATCAAGAGGTAACTGTCTGACTCGATTCTACAATTTATTTGATTCTGTAATAGAGTCCTTGGAAAACAAAGACAAAGAATTGCACGACAACATCATCACTTCAAACAATGATACTTCGTATTTGACAGACCTGTATAAATTATTTAA
>NW_019294073.1:3708-26219 GCF_000500325.1 Leptinotarsa decemlineata
AACCCTGTGCTGGTACCGAACTCGTACCAAGAAGGCGAATTCACCAATGAACGCTACCCTTTCCATCTGACACTGGGCGATCACGTGAACATCACGCTTCGGTTTTGTTTTGTTTTACTCTATCTTGGATTTGGATAGACTTTAGTGAACTAATAATTTATAAAGTAATCACTTCTATAAACACTAAACGCATGATTGCAACTAGTGAAAATAAACAAAAACTTGAAAAAGCAAAAAAAAAACGAATTGTCTTCTGGACTTTTTCCATAGATCTCTTGACCTATTTATTCTATAAGAAAAATGAACAAAAGTTGTTCTTCAACTACTAATATACAATTTCAATACTCATAGAATGCCATTGTGTATTTGTAAAAAGATTTATCAATAAATTGGAAATATACCTATCGAAAATCAGTCGTACCTTCCTATTTTTCCTCTTCTGTCATTTCATATCGATGGAATGTCGATTTCAAGTATTTTTTGCCGTGTTGTTGATCCAAGAGATAGTTCAAATGGAGCACTAGTTGAGCAAAGGATAAAAAAATCGTGGAAAAAGTTTGTGTTTTTCGCTAACAATTCTATGAATTCATCTCCAGAGCACACTTTTATCGAAACTCCGTCTTTGTGTATTTTCTATTGTTTTCAATATTGGACTTACGCATTTCAAGTCCTCAGTATGAATTTGGTGAAGTTCCAAACGGCAGCGAAAAACAGTCCTACATCCTAAGATTTCACAGTTATCCAAACATGTGCAGTCTTGAAGAAGCTAGAAATAACTAACATTCCATGCCTTCAGTGACTTTAGCACCATTTGATTCATTTCTATTGAACGAAGTATTATAGTTTAGGATTATTAAAGTATATTTTTATATTTCAGAAGACGACGCTCCCTTGAATCTGTCACTCAAAGGCCGATCTCGAACACATAGTATTTGGTCTCCTGGAAGTCTACAGGTGAAATCTTAAATTTCTCCAGAAGTAGCCTCATCTCTCGAAATAATAGTCTCAATTCATCCATAATCCTTTATTTTCACAGAATGCCCCGCCTGGCTACTTTATCGCACTACAATGTTCCTGGAGACACCCCTCCAAGATCACCGTGCAGTCCCTCCAGCAGTCCCACAGCAGGGATTTCATCGAGGAGCGTCAGTCCTTCTTCACCACGTTCTCCATTGTCTGCTCCAAGACATAGCGCCTTCTCCCTAGTATATCCCAAAGACCTTCAACGGACCAAAAATTATTTAACAGTTAATGGTAAGTGCATGCAGTCGAATTAGAATTTCACCTACTTCTCACTATTCTATCTAGTGAATATATTGTAAATATTAAAATGAAAGCATTTACATAGAATCATTACTTTTCTTATCAGGTTTAATTTTTTCCCAAGTTTGTGACTAATTAAGAGGCAATGGCTCATCCCAACCAACATCTAGTCGTCAATTACCCTGCCTGAGGATTTCTCTTCTCATGGTGAAACTAACGCAATGGATCCTGAAACGACATCAAACCTTTCAGAACCACTCTCTTGGTAGGATATTTCCAAATATTTTTCTTCAGGTTGACATGGAACAGAAAATTGTCATTCTCTGCGTCCTATCCTGACACGAGGACTCAGTGAACAAGTGATCCATCACAGTTCATTCTTCTGAATGAATTGTATCATTCAGTTAGTGACTTAAAAATCAGCCAGTTTCTGTTTTCTACAGATCTCAGATATTGTATCTGCAGCTTCCTCTGTTCAACCTTGCATTCCTGTTTGATGTCATTAGAGTCCACGTAATCATCAACACAAAATTTGGTTGGACTCTCTTATGATTGATCAGGAGCTCTAGTGTATTCAAATAAATTATTTACTTATTGAGTACAAGCTGGAGAACAGGTGACTCCAAAGGTTAATACATCCATTTAATAGATATGAGGACTTCTCTAACAAACAAAATTTCGACAAAGAAACGCTAAGAATTTCAGTCTTTCCCTCGGATTCAAATCTGATGGAAGATGTCTGACATCTTCATGAAGTTGAATATTTTACCGCCTGAACTTCCTTGAAAGTGCCACAAAAGACTGCAAAAGATCTAGACCATCTAGCAGTGCATTTGAGTTTTCAACAGCAAAGTGTTGTAGACAATTTTGATTTTGTTACAGTATTCTTTGAATATTACTGGAGTTTTTTCCCAACACCAAACCGTTATTTTAACACCTTGACATGTGTTTCGATCACCAAATGATCCAAGTTTGGTGTTGGGAAAAAACTCCAGTAATATTCATTGCTACACCAAAGGTTCCAAATAGTGAATCACAAAGAAAGGATTTGTATAAAAATTTGTCACTACCTGAGAAACAAGGGATACTGACAAAATATGCTGCTTTTGCAACTTCTTTCACACATTTTGAGAAATCTTTCAAATCGAATAGAGCTTCTTTGTCAATAATTTGTTGACCCCATTTCAACTCAAATGGTTTTGGAATTCATTCAAAAGGTCTTTCTTCAACTGAGAGTTCTTCAAACGACTATGATGTGTACTTTACTAGGAAAGTTGACCAGTCTCTCAAAATTCAAATTCTGGACCAGAGACAAATCTCTAATTTTGGAGATCATTCAATCGATTATGAATTCAAGTCTGCCAAATCATGTTGCCAATGTTTCCATTACCTAAAACCCATTGTCTGCTGTCAACATCATACCAGACATTTCATGTCTTGCTAGAAGTTTACTGATACTCTCATTCGAAAGTGAAACACTTTTGATAGCACTTGATTCAGTGTTTCAAAGAGGTTTGTTTTCTGTCTGATTCGTTTGGGTAATATTCAGATATGTTGTTTACTCAATCTGCTACGGTTTGATTTCTTTGATTTTCACCTTTCTAACTTTTCTTGTGCTTTTAGTTCAGCAGTTTGCGGTTCATTTTTATAAATTCATCAGACTTATAATATTTTCAATTTTTTTTGTATAAATTCTCACTTGTAGAGCTAATATTTCCTTCTCCAGTCTCAATTGTCTTGAGTCTAATAATTTAACTGGATCAGGCACTGACTCAATGCCATTTTTGTTACCAGAGAAATTGTTTAGCGAATTAAATCTGAAGGAAGGTCCATTTTGATGACTCATTACCATCCTTCTGCATTTCATGTAATAGTCAGTGTCACCATATGCTCAAATTCCTTCCAATTCTTATTTGACTACTTTCAAAAGTCAGACTGACCTAACAACAACTTTTTCTAACTTCCTAGTTCAGTATTTATGAAAATGAGATATTAATGTTCGGATAGTTACACTGTGACGTCTGAAAAGGTGGAGAGCTAGCAACAATGAAGTCGTTACCAGCTGAAGTGTTCGGGGATACCATTCGATTTTCAATATAATTTTCAGCAGCAATTTCATTCTTGAGCTTGTGTCACCCATTGGTGTCAAACTCATTTGTGATTTTAGTATCTCTTACGTATTCGAAACTGCTCTCCATAATCGTGAGTGTCTGAAGAGGCTTGTGATTTTCCATAGTTTGAAAATGATCAAGATGAACTGTATCTGTATCACCCTATTCAAAACAAAATATTTTTGAAACGTAGTATTTTGAATGAGGCGCCACTTCTTTTACCAATTATACTATACGTAATTTTTCCTACACGTTCGCTGAGATCTTTTTTTTTGTTACAGGAATGAGTGCCTTAATGTACGCAAACTCTATGAACCCTTTAGTAACGTCTCCTTATCCTCCTTATATGTGGCATCCGATTCCAGGATTGTTCCTACCCTATTCTCCTGCCAATCGTCCTGAATCGTTGAGTCCAGACCGTGCCACTTCGCTGGATCAAGGATGTATTCCAGAACATGCCAAAGTTGGTGAGTAACTTGATTTTGGAAATCATTAAAGTTTGTTATTTCAAGACTGCAATTTTGTAATCAGGTATGTACTACATGGGCTGAAAAGTCTAGGGCAGAGATTCTCAAACTTATTTTGTCCACCGCCCTCTTCGAGAATTAAAGTGGAATTTCTTTCTCGTCACAAATTTTTTCCAGTGTATTATATATGGTTTTTCCTTTTGTATCCGTCTCTGAATTTCTGGCAAATAGTAGTTTCTCATTTTTAATAAACCTCACGTATGACAACAACAATACTTCATTGGTTAGTAAAGTAGGCTCATCTAACTGAATTGAGAGTTTAGAAGTCTTCAGATGATTGTACAATGACTCTTCAATGTTTTCAGCCATCTCATCAATTCATCTTTTCACGGAACTATTGCTCAAAGGAATTTTAGGATGATATCTGCCGCTGGTTTATAGAGCACAGTAGTTATTACTTCTTTTATTGCCGGTAAAATTGAATCATCTCCAATAGTGTAAGACTTACCTGTTTGAGTCATCAGCAAAGAGATATTGCAGGAAGCTGGAAGCAGTAGCGGCGTTTGGTTAGGGCGCGGTTGGGCGACCGCCCAGGGCGCCGGATATAAAGGGGCACCGCAGGCCGCCGCATCGCCCGGGGCGCTGGTAGTGCTAAAACCGGCACTGGCTCGAAGTCCGTCGTCGTCATTACTGGCTGAATGGCACGCGTGCTTTCATATGAAGCAGCAAGCGGGCCTAGTACTTTCGAGAATGGAGACTAGAAACTTGCCGCTTCGCATTGAAGCTTATCGCCATCTACTGTACAGTTTAACAACTATCGGACAGGAAATAGTTACTGTCTAGTCCCCTAGATGGCGTTACACGAGAAAACGCGCGTTAAGCGTAAAGGAGCGGTGTTAAAAGCAAAAAAACATTTTTAAATTATCCATCGCCGACCTAAACCGCTTCAACGCCCTCTGTGCCCTTTACTACCCCTCTATAGGCCTCCATCGCCCACAAGGGGGCGTTATCGCCCACTTTGAGAAATACTAGTCTAGGGCTTAACACATATATGGCGCCAGTTCTATTGCATTCGCCGATTTTTCAGTTAGTACTAACCTTCAAAAGGAAGCTTTTGAAATTTTATGATTATGAAGGCTTATAATTGCTCCTGCATATACCATATTCGCTAGATTTGGCTCCCAGCGACTACTGGCTATTCGTAGACTTCAAAAAAATGTTCACCGGTAAGAGATTTCGCTTGAATGAAAAGGCAAAAGATAAATCGTTCTACAAAAAAGGTAGTGAATTGTTAGAGCGACGCTGGCTCTTGAAGGAGATTACATTGATGAATACAGCCAATTTTGAACAGAAAAAAAAAACGTTTTTTTTTTCAGACCCGGGACTTTAGCAGCCCAGATGTTTAATCACTTATTCATATTCGAGACATGACATTCATAATATGAGAGAAATATATAGAACTCGAAATTGAGTTCTTTTTCGCTGATCAACTATTTCTGAGTATGAATATCAATTCAGTATAATCGTAAAGAATATAAAAACTTTTCCACTACAGAAATAAAATCGATAATTTTACGTCAAAGGTCTCAATAGCAATATCGCACTTTTTGAGCATTATTTCGAGGTATTATTTATCGTACTAATTGGTACCGTAATCTTTATTTTGTCGAAGCTTGCATTGTTTAATCGCCAATTAAAAATATTGATAACCAGACTGCGGTTATTAATCGCTGATATTCAAGGAAAGGGTTTAATTGCTCAGAAAAATAAGTGTTTTTTGTTCAGCATTGATATGAGTATCACAATAGTTTCGAGGTAACTTCAACTCAATGATTTATTAACGATAATTAAAATTCAGTACATTCATTGTTCAATAGTCGGTTTTTTGTTAAAAAAATATTTTTCTTGTGTTAATTTATTCTAGTATCTACCCTCTAAGTAACTTTCAAACCATTGCGATCTACCAGATCAAATGCCTTACATAAGTCTATGAAAATCCCTAGCGTCTTTTTAGCTTCATCCAACTCCCTGTACACGTTGTTGAGGAACTGTGTAATCGCTTGACTTGTGGGCAATCCCTTGCGAAAACCAAACTGGTTCACATTGAATAGACCCCATTTATTAAAAAAGTTATCAGTAGGCTTGAAACATATTTCTCAAATACTTTTGAGAATGGGCTAATGAAGGAAATTGGTCTGAAATTTTATACGTCAGTGTCATTTCCCTTCTTATCAATTGGCAGAATTTTTGAAATCTTCAGGCACTCAGGAAAATCTCAGGCACTCAGGAAAAGGAGCAATTGATCAAGTAGCTAGGAGGTACTCATTTATCCACCATATTACGAATAGTCCTCTCGGTAGAACGATTATGGCGACCGAAAAATGGGCTAAGCGCGCGGTACGTTGCCCAAACAAAATACCGTAGTGATTTGGCAAAACAGGCTAAATAACCACAGGCTAAATAAACAGATGTAGCTTCAACAAAGATAGCCGTTATCAATTGTCAAAGTTCGGGAGTTCCTCTTGGAAGACCCGTCACCTACTCGTTCATTTGTGGATAATCACAGTCGAAACTTCGTAAAAGAGTTTGGTATGATATCATTCCGGACAATACCTCGATATTTATAACATGCAATAGGTATTGGAAAACATTTTTCAGATTTTCTCGTTCACAGCAGGACAACAATATATGGTGTGATCACTTTCAAATTGGTTTCGGAGTATAACTCTTCATCACCTGAAAGAATTTCCTCTCTGGGGTAACCAGAGAACACTTTCTCTCTCTCTCTCTCTCCCTCTCTCTCACACACTCTTACTGTCTTCTAACGAACGCAGATCTAGTGGGCGGGTAAATAACGGAATTCAGAAAGCTCTTCCTTCATTTGACAAGCAGGAGTTAGTTTGCAGCAGGCATTTACCAGATCCTACTGTAAAGGAAAGCTGTAGGTTCATGTGTTCTCCGTCCCTGTTTGCGTAATGGCAAAGCACTTACGGTGACAATCTCGTTGATCAATATATGATCATCGCCCATCGTGTGATAACGGTGACAGAAACCTTAGGAGCATTAACTATACTATCGCTGACCGTCACTCTTTTTGGTCATACACCATTTCTACATGAATTGATTTATTTTATCATTTCCATCTTCTGTATATTCTTACAATATTTGCTACAGATATTTTTTCATTCCTGTTAATATATTCAGTTACTCTATTTCTGGATCTTTTTGCTCTCTCTAAAATGCATAGAGTAACTTTAGAAAACCGTTAAAATAAAGGGAATATCTACAATAACTTATATTGAAATAATTATCTGGAAACTTTGGGAAAAATAGAAACAGTGGATTCACGAACAAGCAACACAAGCTAGAGTTTAGGGCTCCCACTTTTTTGGGGGCCCCAAAGTCAACTACTCGGGTGAGTACGTAAATACTTGATGTATTACTCAAAATCAAAATTAATGAATAGTATACCTGAGGAAGGCTGTCATCCAATTTAAAAAACTGCTTAGCCTCAGCACTGAATGGTTGCTTTTATTTGTTTTGTTTTCGCCTCATGCTACTAAGATATGGATCCGAAGTAAGCAAAAGTCGATTATGTATATCTTCGTTGCACTCTCTTCTGGAAAACTTTCTAGAAAAACTATCTCTGTACTGCCGAAAGTATTCATTTCGAGTTTCCGCAGCTTCTTCCGATAATTGTCCAATCGATAACAAGGCATGAGCTATAACGCTTGATGAGTAGACCAATATTTTGTGTACTGTATAGGCGACAGTTTGCCAAGAGTATAAATTTATGTACATTTATTTATTATGTTTTGAATCTGTTTTAAAAATCTGTCTGTTTTAAAATCTGTTATTCCGTTAACCAGCTGTTGTACCCCTACGAATGACAACCCTCAGAAGTTGAAACTTGTGCGAGCTAAGGACTAACGAGGTCTCACCTTTCAACGTGTGATTCCTAACACGGGTTGGACGATAGCAAGTGGAAATCCATTGTTCAGACTAGGGCTTGAACCACCGACTAACACGGCAGTCAATTCGAGTGAGTAAACAAAGCACCCATGTCGAACCGCTTGGCTACCGACCGATATTGTAGCATTAAGTTATCAAAGAAATAACATCTAGTGCTCTGTTTGGTAGAATGGTGTGTGTGGTTTCCAGTAGTGTGAATAGCTTAGGGCCTGAAGAGAATAAAATGGCCTCCTTGCAAGGCCGTGCCCAGGGGAAAGTCAGGAGGTCCGCACCCCTCCTGCCGGTCCTAGTGATGTTCCCTGGGCCTAGTGATGTTCCCTGGGCCTAGTGATGTACCCTGGGTCTTGTGATGTACCTCGAGTGATTTAGGCACGGCCTTGCATCTTTCAATTATTCACAACTTCTCGGTTGTTTATATTTATCGTCGCCAGTAGTGTATTTTCTGTCAAAACTTTTTTTGTGGATACTCCTATTAACCTATTAACTATTTCAATAACGGGTATGTCTTGGGATCTATGGACTTTGTTTGCTATGAAAATAACTACTCATGACATTGACCCCGACGACTTGACCTCCTATCAGGTGGTTCTTACGTGATTTAATATATAACCTCTCACATTTAGTATATTGTGTAGGAATCCTGTGAGTGATATCTGATTCAATTCCATAACAAATATTTGGAATACAAACCGAGTAGACAACAGTGTTTTTCGTATGGTTCAATGTTCATATAAATAGATTTCTTTCGGAAGGATTTTTTTCGTGTAGTTCAATGTTTATATCAAAGGAACTGTTTCAATAGGGTTTTTCCTTTCAGTTTTTGAAATTGATTGCTTCCTTCCTTCCTTTGGAAGATTGCCACATTTTTGTGTGTCAAGATGGAAAAGTAAAAAGCCAAAAACTTTCGTTTCCATTTCCGCTTTACTTATTATGTCTCTTCGTTCCGTTTTTTGCGTTTTCAAGGATTTTTCTGGTGAAGACTATTTTCAAAGAAATGGATAGACTTTCGTAAATTTGAAGAGAACATAATAATGTCAAATAATATAGATTGACAAGGTACTTGAGGCTGAGAAATAGCGAACCTGGTATCAACAGGGAGGCGCTTTACTCAATAAAACAGGAAGTGTCAACAGAATTTTGGAAATGATATTTCAGAGAACAAAAACCTTCAAATTTGTCCGCTTTTCTATTCATCAGGTTCTATTGAAGACAGAGTCTATTTGCATTCACTAACAACCAAAAATGAGACAAAAGAAAATATTAATAAAGTTGCAGTAAATCTTCGACTCCTTCTCAACTACGGAACCAATCTAGCTGCAGGAAAAATGTGGTGAACTTTAGGATTCGTATCTACTTTGGAAGTGTTTTATGATAGAATAATGATTTCTGGAGTATTCCATTCTCTCATATAGGAATGTAGGCTTTCACGGCTGGCGTCAATGTATTGGTTGCTTTCCAGGTTTTGCCGTGGACGTTTCAAGTGCAACTGCGGCAGTTGACGTATCAATTGAAACTGAATCGTCAATAAGAGTACTTCGACCACGCCACTGGAGATGACTGCTGCAGTTGTAGTTGAAAAATTTGACGATTGTAACCAAAGAAGTTCACAGAAAACCCGCAAACCAATCGAAACATACTACATTTTCTACGATAATGACATATGACGTATTTGAAGTTATAAAACAACGATAAAAATAAAAACAACAAGTTTGATCCAGGTGAAATTTTACTTCAACTTCTCTAAAAGTACCCTCATCCCTCGAAATAATAGTCTCAACTCATCCATAATCCTTTATTTTCACAGAATGCCCCGCCTGGCTACTTTATCGCACTACAATGTTCCTGGAGATACCCCTCCAAGATCACCGTGCAGTCCCTCCAGCAGTCCCACAGCAGGGATTTCATCGAGGAGCGTCAGTCCTTCTTCACCACGTTCTCCACTGTCTGCACCAAGACATAGCGCCTTCTCCCTAGTTTATCCCAAAGACCTTCAACGGACCAAAAATTATTTAACAGTTAATGGTAAGTGCATGAAGTCGAATTAGAATTTCACCTACTTCTCACTATTCTATCTAGTGAATTTATTGTAAATATTGAAATGAAAACATTTACATAGAATCATTATTTTTCTTATCGGGTTTGATTTTTCCCAAGTTTGTGAGGAATTAGGAGGCAATGGCTCATGCCAACCAACATCTAGTCGCCAATTACCCTGCCTGAGGATTTCTCTTCTCATGGTCAAACTAACTATCAAACGCAATGGATCATGAAACGACACCAAACCTTTCAGAACCACTTTCTTAACACCAAACCGTTATTTTAACACCTTGGCATGTGTTTCGATCACCAAATGATCCAAGTTTGGTGTTGGGAAAAAACTCCAGTAATATTCATTGCTACACCAAAGGTTCCAATCAGTGAATCATAAGTACAGTATTCTTTGCCAAATTTTTCTTTCAACAGCATTTCAGCTTCTGAAGCGTTTTGAATTCATTTTCAGACAATGGTCTGAAATGGAGAAATGATCCATTTCGTCACATCGTTACCAATATGTTTAGTGGTTTCTTCTATAATACTGTAACGAATTGAAGAATTAACTGTCTTAATCAAATTTATTTTTAACAATATTTCACTATCACAACTGATTTATGTACAACACTTAGTAACTAACGCTTAATTTATCTTCACAATTAGATTCCTTTCCTTGAACGCACGACTCACTTTCTAAGTACAGACTACCCCTCGGGACGGAGAGCGACCTTTTTTTATATCGTCAACGAACGTTCCGGATCCCTCTGCGGATTTCGGGACTCATCCGCATCCTTCCCGCTCTTTCGCGATGCGACATGCGTTTGTTGACTGGGATATCGGTCAGGGCCGGCTTCAGATTCATTACAATACGTAATGCTGTATATAGAAGTTTATTCTGTATGACGAGTTGGTGATACACCAAAGAATTTTGTTTGAAATGATTTGCAAACCATTTTTGCTAAATCTTTGTCCAAGTTTCCAATTTCTTAAATACCTAGAGTGTGGACTTTCATCATATTTTCATTGTCAGCAGTTAGTTTAAGAGATCATTGTGCCCATCACAATCTACATCTACTTGCTTCCGACAGATTTTCTAGTCTCGTTTCTGACCGGAGCAGCAACAATTAAACTGGTTTCTCATTAATGGGGTCTTCAAAGGGAATATTCTTCGAGTCATCATATTTTTGCTACTCCTCAATTTCAATCGTCAGTTCCGATAATGAAAGATCTTCTCTAGTCCTGGCTATTGACATCGTGGAAATTTTGTGTCCATACTCACAGATATTTTCATTCGTGTTTAGTAATTGGTCAATGGAATATATAAATCTTCTTCAGATCTAAAAAAATCCATCTGGTTGTTTCATCAATGAGGGTCATGGCTGATGCTCTATCATTCGACGCTATATCTATATCTAGTTGTTCATTTGGTCCATGTAGTCACCGAGATAATCCTCAACTCTACTTTCTTTACCTCATTGGGGGTACCACGTACTGTTCTGTTCTGTTTCAGTCGCATCTCCATTATTTCCTTCAGGTTTCTTATACTCATTCCACATTGTATTACAATCCTGAATTTCATCTTTTAGTGATTATTTCTCGAACAGGAGAAATACAGTTACAGTTTTTTTGATGAAATGTACACCAATATGTCTTGGCACAATCATGTCGCTAGAATTGCAAAGACTGCTTCTCGAAAGCTTGCTGGATTCCATCCAGAAAAGAGCCATCCGCCTGATTGGTGACGCGAACATCACGTGCAACCTTGATTGCCTGGAACATCAAAAAAAGGTTGGAGATTTGTCTCTCTTCTATAGATACTTTAACGGGAGGTGTTCAAGTGACTTGGCACATTTGATTCCACCAAGAGCGGTACATATCATCGATATGCGATGGAGTGTGGCAGCTCATCGTTTTGAGGTTCAACTCAGTACACCTCGAACTTCACTGTTTGAGAACTCTTTCATCTGGAGAACTGCGTTTATGTGAAATAAACTTTCTGAGAACGTTTTTTCAAATGGATTTGATCTCCAGCGATTCAAATCCAATGTGAATCGCCTCTCGTAGTGCTTGTGTTTTGTCCTTGAGAAAGGATTTGTATAAAAATTTGTCACTACCTGAGAAACAAGGGATACTGACAAAATATGCTGCTTTTGCAACTTCTTTCACACATTTTGAGAAAAATGAGTCCTGGGCCATTGTTTCTAATTTCGAGTCAGATACTATTCTCATTCATCATGAAAATCGTTTTTTTTTCGCACCCAACAATTCGGTTTTATCATACGACTGCATGGTTCCGAAATCATGTTTTCGAAATTCCAGTATAAGGCACTCATTCCATTTACGCTAATTGGTGTATGTTGGTGAAACATAATGAGGATTGCACAAGAATAAATTTCTTTTTATGTTTACATTCACGCTTACAAACACTCAGCAATTTTCATAAATTACATGGTTGTAAGTACAAGCATTTAAACCGCATAAATGTTAAGTGTATTGCTCAGATAGCTTCCAGCAACGGAATTAAAAAGCTACAATATTTTCGAGAGTCGAGTGATATTTTGACAGAAAATAAAAACATTTCTGTTCGAGTTCGACCTTAATTGAATTTTCAAGATACCATCTGTTTTGCTTTGCTCATTATTTTTCTTCAGCAATCACATCATGCAAAGCTACAACTAACTCCTGTAAGATTTATTATATAGATTCGAAAAATGGATGTGGATGCAATGGATATAATTTCGAATTACTGAATTGTTGCTCTGAAGTTTTTCAAAGTTATACCTAGTGATATAATATATGAATATGATCCCAGTGATATTCGTGAGTTCATTGAGAAAATATCCATAAAAACTTGTTCCACAAAATTGTGAAGCTTTAAGGAAAATGTCACTGAAAAATCAGCTGAAATACAGGCCGTTTCTTTTATCATGTGGTAACATTGCTATTTTCTAAACCGTAACAGATACGAAGACGATTAAATGGAAAAGAAGGTAACTGTCATCGGGAACAATACAATGGTCCGAAAAAATTTACGAGGTCTCTCGCCCTTCTAGAGTTATATGGGGAAAACCAAAAATGCTGTTTTAGTTTTTTTTTTTCGAATGGAATTGGTATTTCGGAGAATATAAAGAAATCGAAAAAAACTGTTAATGTACTCGAAGTGTACTATGATGATGTAATAATAAATATTCGATGAAACGTTTCGTATCAACATGGCCACCATCAACTTTTATTTTAAATACGAACCTGTCTTTTTTATTACAGGTATTGATAAAGCAATAAATTCACAATCTGAGGGTATATTACATTTGATATTTTTATAGCGTTTCATTTGAAATAACCACAATCATCAGTGACAGTACTCAAACAGAAAGAAAAATTATTTTTTGATGACCTGTTGGAAAAATGAAATATTTCGGATTTGGAATCCTTGGAAATTCACAAGCATAAACATTGCGGGTGCAACCTGTTAGTTTACTCACCGGTTTTCAAATTAGCATATCCACATTGTCACTAGTAAACAAAATTCAGGTACTCAATCAAACTATTTACCTATATTATTACCTACAGTGGTGTTATATAAGGGCTAATGTAATCAATTATTGTTAGTTTAATAATGTGTAAGTTTGAAAATGTCCTTACAGGACGAAATTGCAGTAACGTTAGTTACAGATAAAAGTGGTAAAAAACATAGAAAGTTTCGATTCTCTTTTCTTAATTTGTCATTTGATAACAAAATGAGAGAAACAAGAAACTGAAATAGCTTTATGTCACAGCAATTTGTTAGATGTTTTTCGTAGTAGTTGTTAGAAATCAAGATATCCTTTACAAATTGATCCTATTTCGAAATATTCCTGTTATTAGTCGTAGAAAAAGTATAGTCTTCTATTCGCAAAACTGTCCATTAGTGGATTATAATAGATTATATTATAATAGATTAAAACATTCAAGAATAGACGAATTATTATTCAATATTATTCAATAACAAAATAATGGTAGTTTTCTGGATTCTCCATGAATGGACAAATCCGATCTTCAAAGAGGAGGATAATTGTACTTCCTTCTTAAATTTGAATGCCAGCTAAAATTAGAAGTGAATGATAATTGCGTGCGTGTATAAAGCATGGTTTTCCCCTACTTTGATGCCATAGATCTAATGTTCTTTTTTCCTACTGTATTCAGAAACAAAGGCGTACCGACTGAAATTGATTGAGGTTTTCACTAATGTTTTCAAATGTGTTGGAACATAAATCGGCTCTATGCCAGTGGCCTAAAGTACATCTTGATCGTAGGCCAGTTTTGAATATCTGCAATGCCATTAAACAGATTTCGAGAATGCAATTCTTAAAAATAATAAAGTGAAATTGTCGAATTTTAGTTTTTCTAGACTAGGTGCAGAATTGCTCTAGCTAAAAAACTTGGTAATCATCGACCCATAGTACTCATCGTTGATATTGATGGCCTGGCCAACGTCCTTCTTAAAAAATATGGACCAATGATACCGTCAGCTCATAATCCTTACCAAACTGTGACTTTTTCGGGATGCGTTGGACGTTTTTGGATCTCATGTGGAGTGGGTCAGTTGTCAACTGCTCCAGAACCCATTCAACGAACACATGTCGTCGTTTACCTTAAGTTCCTGGGTCAGTTGAATTTTTTACCGGTCCAGGCCCAAGTCACGACGCAAAATTCACCAAGTTGTGGTCTGCGAAAGGCCGAGTTCTTGTGAGCGAAGTGAAATCGACTGCTTTGGATTCTCCTGCACACTCTCACAGACACTGGCGATGTTTTTGCCAGATGTTGCTTGTCATAGATGTACGGCTGCTGGTCGATCGTTGACGGAAACAGTGGAATCAAATTTAATAATAATAATATTTATTCAGTTGGATCATCTATAGATGACATTGAGTATATCAAAACGTGTACATATACAAAATTGAAAATACAAACTCCGTGCACTAGAGGCACAATATACAATTTGTATAAATAATATAACGTGTTAGAAATCACACGTTAAAAGGTAAGACCTCGTTAGTCCTTAGCTCGCACAAGTTTCTCAACTTCTGAGAGTTGTCGTTCGTATGGGGGCAACAGCTGATTAACGGAAAAACAGATATCAAACAGATTTTTTTAAACAGAATATATAATAGCCAAAACCTAAAATAATCTGCTATTTATGCAACAGTATCGTTATTAAAATTGGCCTAAAATATTGAACATGTACATGGTCACATATATTTTTTGAGAGAATAATAGGATTTATCCAGGAGCAATTCTTTAAAAGGTAAGACCTCATTAATCCTTAGCTCGCATAAGTTTCTCAACTTCTGAAAGTTGTCGTTCGTATGGGGGCAACAGCTGATTAACGGAAAAACAGATTTCAAACAGATTTTTTTAAACAGAATATATAATAGCCAAAACCTTAAATAATCTGCTATTTATGCAACAGTATCGTTATTAAAATTGGACTAAAATATTGAATATGTACATACTATATAAAAGTCAAAACCAAAAATAATCTGTTATTTGTGTAACATCATCGTTATTGAAATCTTTCTAAATGTTACACATGTACAGGGTTCCAAGCTATCATCCATATATTCTTTGAGAGAATAAAATTTCCGGTAATATAATTCTTATTACCATTAAGAGTAGGAAATTTGGATATAGTGTTTTACATATTTTAATATCTCATAAATGTATATACTTGTAACAGTCAATATTCTGAGATTTTGGAAGATGAGTTTGCAATTTGTCCTTCTAGTAACTCCTGCTATATACCTTATGGTTCTTTTTTGAATCTCGAGTATTCTGTAACAATCACTAGATGCTCCCCAAGCTATAATACCATAGGAAATATTACAATAGAATGAAAGTATGCATGGTAGTATATTAATAAGAGTGATCTATTTAACATTTAACAAGAGACCATTGTCTGAGAACCACTTCTGGGTTCTTTTATTTCATCAGATGCTTTATTAACTGTGGCTTTAATATTTTCCTTAATTATCAATAAAGATGTGTCATCAGCATACACATCGAACTGATCACTATAAGAAGCATTTACATATATTATATATAAGAATGGACCTAATACAGAACCCTGAGGAACCCCGAGGGAACAATTTTTAGATTCTGATTCATTTATGCTAGTATCTACCCTCTAAGTAACTTTCAAACCATTGCCATCTACCAGATCAAATGCCTTACATAAGTCTATGAAAATCCACAGCGTCTTTTTAGCTTCATCCAACTCCCTGTACATGTTGTTGAGGAACTGTGTAATCGTTTGACTTGTGGGCAATCCCTTGCGAAAACCAAACTGGTTCACATTGAATAGACCCCATTTATTAAAAAAAGTTATCAGTAGGCTTGAAACATATTTCTCAAATACTTTTGAGAATGGGCTAATGAAGGAAATTGGCCTGAAATTTTATACGTCAGTGTCATTTCCCTTCTTATCAATTGGCACAATTTTTGAAATCTTCAGGCACTCAGGAAAATCTCAGGCACTCAGGAAAAGGAGCAATTGATCAAGTAGCTAGAAGGTACTTATTTATCCACCATATTACGAATAGTCCTCTCGGTAGAACGATTATGGCGACCGAAAAATGGGCTAAGCGCGCGGTACGTTGCCCAAACGAAATACCGTGGTGATTTGGCAAAACAGGCTAAATAACCACAGGCTAAATAAACAGATGTAGCTTCAACAAAGATAGCCGTTATCAATTGTTAAAGTTCGGGAGTCCCTCTTGGAAGACCCGTCACATACTCGTTCATTTGTGGATACTCACAGTCGAAACTTCGTAAAAGAGTTTGGTATGATATCATTCCGGACAATACCTCGATATTTATAACATGCAATAGGTATTGGAAAACATTTTTCAGATTTTCTCGTTCACAGCAGGACAACAATAAAAGGTGTGATCACTTTCAAATTGGTTTCGGAGTATAACTCTTCAACACCTGAAAGAATTTCCTCTCTGGGGTAACCAGAGAAGTACAGCTTGTCAAGTCTAGGAAGAGACTTGAGAACACTTCCTCTCTCTCTCTCACTCTTACTGTCTTCTAACGAACGCAGATATAGTGGGCGGGTAAATAACGAAATTCAGAAAGCTCTTCCTTCATTTGACATGCTGTAGTTAGTTTGCAGCAGGCATTTACCAGATCCTACTGTAAAGAAAAGCTGAATGGGATGAATGTTTCTGTAGGTTTATGTGTTCTCCGTCCCTGTTTGCGTAATGGCAAAGCAATTACGGTGACAATTTCGATGATCAATAGACATCATCGCCCATCGCGTGATCAAGGCGACAGAAACCTAGGAGCATTAACTATACTATCACTGACCGTCACTCTTTTTGACCATACACCATTCCTACATGAATTGATTTATTTTATCGTTTCCATCTTCTGTATATTCTTACAATAGCTACAGAAATTTTTTCATTCCTGTTAATATATGCAGTTACTCTATTTCTGGATCTTTTTGCTTTCTCTGAAATACATCGAGTAACTTTAGAAAACGGCAAAAATAAAGGGATCCGAAGTAAGCAAAAGTCGATTAAGTATATCTTCGTTGCACTCTATTCTGGAAAACTTTCTAGAGAAACTCTCTCTGTACAGTCGAAAGTGTTTATTTCGAGCTTCCGCAGCTTCTTCCGATAATTGTCCAATCGGTAACAAGGCATGAGCTATAACGCTTGATGAGTAGACCAATATTTTGTGTACTGTATAGGCGACAGTTTGCCAAGAGTATAAATTTATGTACATTTACTTGTGTTTTTCTTGACCCCGTCCAAAATTGCTCAGGGCATACCTACTTGTCGTTTCTGAATAGCGTGGAAATTAAACATTAGTACATTCAAATCACCTAACCCATTCAATTACTCCTGATAAAAATCGTTCGGAGTCACTCACGAAAAGGTAGATTAAATATTACTGAATCCACAGACAATCAAATAAATTGAAAAAACTCAAATAGGAGATGTTAAAGGAGTGATAACGCCGTTGATTGAATCTATATTGACCCCAAACTCAATCCAGCGATGAATCCAGTATAAATCAATTTGCAATTAAATAACTCATCAAGTTTTCTGAAAATTAAGACACTAAATGTCACCCAATCATCGGCAATCCACGCTTCGCGGTCCCGCCTAGAGGCGCCTCTTCTCCAATCCGGTTCGAAGGACCGAAGTGGGAGGTATTTGACGGAGGCACGTGTTTCGAGTAACTTAACCAGCGTCTACTCACCTGGAGGGGCGTCTGAATGGATGGTATACCTGGAAAACTATAGAGGCAGAATTCAGTCAGGTGGTAAATATCACACATGGAGTATTGCTCAGCAATCAGTTGAATCGTAAAGAGATTTACGAAATCATATCCAAATCCTCAGCAAAATCAAGTGTGGACTCTGATACTTTTCAGTGATAGTGCCCGATTAAAAGTGACTTGTTATTTCTTTCGGTTTTCAAATAGTTTTTTTTTTGCAATAGACGTGGAAAAGTGATGGAACTTCAGCAGTAGTGTCATTGTTTGATAATTAAATCAAGGTAAGCAGTCTATAACAAAGGAAATTATCCAATGTCGCGTCTATTCCGAAATTATGTATCAACATTTTACAAACTGAATCTGGCTTTTTCAGTTTCTCATTATAAAGAAAGCAGAGTATGTGAGAGTATGTGAAAATGTACATATATTTAAGTTATCACACACATAAAAATCAAAATATTATCTCCAGTGTGAAGTTGCTGTTAATTTGGTTTTCACAACCAAAAATGTATTGAAATTTCATTATTTTTCCTCTTTTATATCTTAAAATTTCGGAAAATAACTACAAGAATCAATTGAATTGAAAATAGAATACAGAACACAACTTTTGTCGAATTTTTACTAAGAATTTTATATTTGTTACGACCTGTTCCGGTATATTAAAACCATTCTCAAGTAAACCGACGCAGTTGGACAACAAATCCCTAAATATATCTACAATTATGTTCCCCTCTGTAGACTTACTTTGGTCCAAAATTGTTAAACCTAGTCCCTATAAAATCAGAGTCATTCCTAATGAAATGAAATCTGAAAGAATATATGAACCAAAATTATAACAAACTCAAAATAGTATACGAACTCGAATAATATTGAGAAATACAATATACAATAAATAACCATATTCTCTCTCCCTCACAACGAATTCTACTTTGGTTTTTTCCTTCTTTTCACTCACCACTCAGTATGTAAATAATCAATGCAATTACATACAGCCAATGTCATTTAGGCAGAGTAATTAAACCTAAAATAACAAACATTTTAACTGGGTCAACAATATCGTATCTGAGATACCGAAACAATAATTATTTAACTTCCATGCCATATAAAAATTACTGAGTATTGAGCCAAAACTCTACTTGTGGATTGCTCCAAACCCCAAGGGATCCCAAACTAGTTGTCAAAATTCACAAATTCAAAAGGGGAGAGCTGGATAATTCTAGTTGGTTATTGAGGGTTTTGAAATTGGAGTTTTTATTCAATTAATTTATTTTCAATGCTTACAACACATTCACATCTCTTCCTTCACTGCAGGAATAGCAAACTTTCATGTTTTCTTCATTTATTGTGTGGTTTGTTTCTGATAGATGTCCATATATAGCTGATTTTTTATCTGATAGCACATACTCACGAATCCTTATTTTGAAATTTCTGCCTGTATAAGCTGCTGCAGTTCCTTAAATTATTACCAGTTGTGGAATTGGCCGTGGTGGTAGTGCGTCCGACTCAGTAAGACCTCGTTAGTCCTTAGCTCGCACAAGTTTCTCAACTTCTGAGAGTTGTCTTTCGTATGGGGGCGGCAGCTGATTAACGAAAAAACAGATGTTAAACAGACAGAAACGTCGTAATTATGTTAAATTTCATAAAATAGTTTTTTATGGAGAGCTTTCCCAAGTAGCTTATGCTTTGCATAGTTCTTAGCTTCTTTAGGCTCTCTATGATTCAGATACAGTTCGTTTATGATTAATTTTTTGTTTTCATTGGAGATGATTTTCTCAAGTGAGTTGAGTGGAATATAGTACGATCTGCTTTATGATCTTCATTTATTTTTGGAAAGGAATCATAAATGCTTTATGTATCATTAATCTGAATGCGGATAATTCATTTGATTATTGATTGAGATGATTGAGAAACTCACAGTAATTGAAAAATCTATTTGATTTTAACATTGAGTTAAATAATTCAGATAAATCTTCATTGAGCTCCTTTTCCGTATTGAATTCTTTTGAATTAAAATTCGAAAACGAATATAAAAATATTGAGCTCACGAAATGAATCACGATAGGAATATTAATTTCTGTAATTGTAAAGGATAAATGTTTTTGGGGAAAAGAATTTTGTTTCCCTACTTATCCATTTTTGAACAAAATATGTGGGAAAAATCCAAAGAAATAAAGACGGAAAATAACTTCAAAATAAACTTTGTAAAAATGTGTAAAAAGGATATGGAAGAAAAACAACCGTTTTTTAACAACTTCTTCATTACGAACAGAACATTTGATTTTATGAAACTTACTTTCACCTACTAAGTTTGTACTCTGAACAATTGTAAGTTGGGTTAAAAGTTTTAGGGCCAGTACTCTGTGTCTATGTTGAATTTGTGACTAATGAATCGAAGACATAAAATTGATCCAAAGTAAAAATGATTAGCAAAATTTTGTACCTTGTGGCATATTATCATTATTATTATTATTAAGCTCTAATAACGCAACCTGAAACTCATGCATGCTCATGTTTTGGGTACCTACCTATTTTACCTATTATATTGTACATATTGTTGACAGTCTTTCCGAAGACGAAATGGATTTACACGCAAGTAAAAGTAATTGCAGGCAATACAAAGTATGAATAAGGGAACTGATTTAAGTTTAAAGTTCTAGGGAGTAAATTAAAATAAATCAAAATATAAAACTCCACCTTTCTATTGACAAATCACTAACATTATAGTGACTGTAACATTATTGTCAATTTGCTTTGACTCACCACTCTCACTTCATATTTCCTTCAATTCTGATGAGCGTATTTCATTTCTGGTTTACAAAAATGTCTGCTCATCAATTTCCATTATATACCTACAAAATCCACAAGTAGATACTTCAGCACTAGTTTCTACAATAAGTGTATTTATTTTATAATTTTCCATGACTGACTATTTTCAAAAAGTTTATGAAGGTTCAAAAATAATTGGAGACCTGCTACATTATGCCAAAGGTTGTATTAATTTTGACTCTGGAGAATTTTTCCGGATTTGCATCCTTTCACTTACTGAAAAACAAATAAGTCCAGATAAAAAAAAACTAATGAAATAAAAGGCAAACTGAATTTTTAGATTTCGCTATAATCTATGTTTATTTTAATAGATGTTTCACATAAAAAAATCAGGAAATACCTGAATGGTTTCGTAAAGCATTGATTCGTTAGAAGATTCAATCAGTGATGTAACATACTAAATCTTGCAAAAACACATATTGATTTGTAGAAATATGACATTAAAATGTGTTTTTTGTCGGTCAGTTGTACCATATTTTTTCGAAGTTGTATTGTTTTTTCTCTTTCAATCAAACGAGCATTAAACTCTAGATCTAGATCTGATTGAAAGATGTAGATAGAAGTTTACGCAAGTGGAAAGTTGAGATAGAAAAGGCGACCGTTCACTAATTTGGATAACAGCAAAAGCGTTTGCGGGCGGTGAAGACGTTATGCAGAGGGGTAAATTGTCACAGTAGGTGAGCACATCCACGTGCCATGTGTTAGTTGACGGGTGTTGCCCGTTTTCTTTAACGGTTGCTGCATGGTTTGTTTTTGATTCTGGCGATTAAAACAATTATATAATTTTTAGTATGCTGAACATAATTTGTGTAATTGATGACTTTTTATTTCGTGGAAATGATAAGGAGCGGATTGAAAAAATGTGTGCATACAGGAATTTTAAACTTCGGCGGTTGGTTTTCCTGATTTCTTGAAAGACAACTGGCAAACAAATGGTTGTGTACCACTCAAAATTGACTGTTCTGTGTTGTTCTAGTGGTATCGTTACGATATGTCCAGTTTTTTCGGAAAAACAGGCGACCATTTGCTTGGAAGTGCTTTGTGTGCGAACAACTTTTAACTGTATTTTGAAAAAATATATTAAAACGTGTTTCGCTAGCACACTAGCTTTTTTAAGTGATTTCTGTTGAAACATGTTGTGATACATTTTTTCAAAATAAAGTTTTTGAAGATCAAATCGTGAGGTGTAGTTTTTGAAATTGTTATCATATATACCGCAAATGGATGGGAAAACGGTAAAAATATTGCTGAACGCGATCTGGAATCATTAACTGAGTGGTTTGGAGCAAATTTACTCACAATCAACTTCGAAACAATTTAAGTACCTACTTACTTCCATTCACTTCGTACGATTCATATTTACCAGAATATACAGTGCGGTCCATATGTATGGAATACATTCATTTTTAGCGTTATTATGTACTATGTGAAAAAACCTGAAACAGGTCGATTTTTATTCTCAAATTGACAATTTACAGTATGAAAATATTATCCCCCTCCAGCACCCCTTCTGAATTATAAGCACCCCCTCGAAAATTTTAAATAGCAAAGGGGGTTATTTTCATATTTCTTG
>NW_019294074.1:0-28393 GCF_000500325.1 Leptinotarsa decemlineata
ATATTTTGAAAAATGACTCTCTAGCACAAGGTGAGTTGTAATACAAGCCATTGGCTTAGATAATGCACCTAGTGCAAAGCATAAAATTATCTTGTAAATATGTCTGAATAAATATGTCTATGTTTATGTGACTATTCACGATCACATTATCAACACCTATATACACAAAATAAATAAACCGAAACACACAAACAGAGAACTTTTGAAAAAACTAAGGAGACAATAATTCATAGCAGAGTACATAATAGAAACCTGTGTAGTATTCACAGAAAATAACCGAGCCTTCATTCTTATGTTTGACCTAGATGATCCAGACTCAATCATCCCCTAGTAACATTCAACATGCTTAAAATCCTATATTCCAACATAAATAGCTATGTGACAAAAAACATCTAGTGAATTATTTCATAGAAAGCAACAATATCAACTGTGAACTTTTTGTTGAAACCAAAATTAAAATAGATAGAAACACCAACTATAGAAACTGGGATATAATTAAGAAAGATGGTTACTTAGTTAACAATGCAAGAGGTGGAAACTTAGTACAAGTATGCCCACCTCTGAAAATGAAAAAAGATAATGCTCCTAGGCTCAACAACATCCTGAATGAATGCATTCATTTAACCATACCATACCTAAATGAAAACCTTCATATATTCCTAGTATACATACATCACTCTTCACCTAATATTAAGGACACAATCTTTAATGAAGTTGTTTGTACAAATATGCAATGATAATAGGAGACTTCAATGTGAACCACATCCGCAACAGACAACTCAACACTTTCCTACAGAACTCCTCCTTCAAAAAAACAAAAACAGCTCCTACCTTCCTGATGGAAAATAATCCTGACAGCACCCCAGACTTGGAACTGCATACAAGTAACCTCGAAAATAACATAGTAAAAATTGAGACTCATGCAGACTAGGTTCAGACCATTTGGCAATTGAAGTGAATTTAAACATGAATACGATTATTGAGAAAGAGGATTACAAAATAAACTGCAAAATGGAAAGAGTAAATGCAGATATAATACAATTCATCCAACACCATCGAATTGCTAATGAAGATTATATCGAAACATTGGACAAAAAATTTGTTGAATCTGTCAGAAGCAACTCTCGAAAATCAAAGACAAAGTTTTATGTGCACGAACTTCCACCATTCATCATAAGGCTAATTAAAAACAAAAGAAAAATGTACAGAGAATTCAAAACCACCCAGGACCCTCAACTGAAGAAGAACATTAATGACTATAACAAAAATATCCAGAAACTTATTATGCAGTACAAAGAAAATAAATGGTTAGAAACATGTGAAAAAATAAACGAGCAAAAGGGTAAAAATTACTGGCACCAAATCAAAAAACTATCTAAATACAAGCCAATGAATATTATTAATAATCTACAAGTTAATGGTCGTATAATAACAACAGATGAAGATAAGGCAGATACATTCTCAACTTATTTTGGGAATGCTTTCAAAAAAGAAAATTATGTTCATTTGAGTAAAGTCAATATGTTTCTGTCGATAATTGATACAGAAACTTTTTCAAAAATATCCCAATGCAAAATGATCAAGAAATTGATGAAGATTTATATTATAACATCATCAGGGAGGAAAAAAAATACAGCCCCAGGAATAGACAATATATCTAGGAGAATAGTACGAGCCCTAGAATCAGACAACACAAACATATCATCTCCATCTACGAATATTGTTTGAACAATCATTACTATTCTACAGCCTAGAAAGATGAATTAATAATTGCCATTCCAAAGCCTAATACAGACCACTCACAGACCTGCAACTACAGACCCATTACTCTTCTTTCAGTATTAGGAAAAAACTTTGAGAAAATCATTAAATATCAACTCAGTGAATATATCAATATACCAATGTATTAATTTGGTTTTAGAGAAAATAGAAATACAACCCACCCTTTAGTAATTGTAACATCTAACGTACAAACAGCACGCATGACCAACCTACACTCTTCGGCGCTATTTTTGGATATCAATAAAGCTTTTGATAGCGTTTGGTATGAAGGAATGTTATATAAACTTCACGAATTGAACACCCCTAAACATCTTCTCTGTATAATAAAACAATATTTTGAGAACAGAACCCTCACCGTCAGAGTAAGAAATTAACTCTCCAAAAAATTTGCTCCTCAACAAGGAGTACCACAAGGCTCTCCGTTATCTCCAATTCTCTATAATATATACTGCCATGATATATACAATTACAAATTGGAAGACAATAATTAATTTAATGAAAACCTTTACATCTTACAGTATGCAGATGACACTGCCTTAATTTCACACAACCGCACGCTAGCACTCACAATAGAGGAACTGCAAAATCTCGTCGACAGGACAACGCTCTGGTTCAATAAATGGAGACTGAAACCAAACCCGAAAAAATCACAATTCATCATGTTTCATCACAACCCTTCAGAGACGCTACCAACAATAAACATCAACAAAGAAATGGTAAGAAGCAGAGGCAATCAGTAAAATACGTGGGAGTTAACATTGACCACAAAATCTTAAACAGCCATACAAAAATGATTAAAAAGAAATGCATCAATAGAGGAAAACACTTTCGGAGTCTGACATTTATAAAAAGAGGAATCAACACTAAAACTGCAGCTAAAATATATAAAATGATCTGTCGTCCACTTCTCGAATATGCACATGTAATTTATTCAAGTTGTCGTAATCCTGCATTAAAAAATCTCCAAACAGCTGAAACATCTACACTAAGGAGTATTACCAAAATGCGTCACCCTCAGAACATACTACACAATCCCTCAAACGCACTGCTTTATAGAACTAAACACATATTTTGCTCATTTTAAACAACTTCCATAGAATTAAGAAAAATATTCACATTTGAAGAATTTTTCTGACAACTGTCATATTTTAAAATGAGTTCGTCAAATTCAAGAGGTGAAAAAATCATTCAATTCAAGTGGACCAGTTTAACTAAAAGCTAAGTATTCTTAAAATATATCTTTTATATATAAAACACATATTTTGCTCATTTTAAACAACTTCCATATAATCATTCTATTCTTTATGGTTAATTCCGTAGTTGTATATCATTCATTTCAATGACTGCTAACGATGGCCCTTCTCTTGATAACAAGTTCTGTAAAATTTGTGAAAAATCCTTTAAAACAACGAAAGGTCTCAAAATTCATAAAGGTAGAGTTCATAAAATTTCGAATACAAAATCCTCTTTGAATGAATCAGCTTTCACACAAGCTGTCGATTCTGTTTTGTTGCCTCATTCTAATAAAGATGCGTCATTCACGCAGCTGCAGTTTCGTAAGAATGTACCATCTTTCCCTCCAACCGATTTCCTGGAGTCTTTGAAGTCCACTAGATACTCGTTAGGGCAACAAGAGGATTGTTCCGAATTGTTGGGGTTCTTGTTGAATACTTCTTCGTGAGCAAAACAATAGCAAAATAAATACCGCTCTGGATTGAATGATTCCGTACAGTCCATATCGTCTTGTGTTGGTAAATCTTTTGCTGGAAAAATCCTCACTTGTTTACTTTGTAGCAGATGTTCAAGAGGTAGCGAAAACTTATGTGAATTTCTGGAACTTCATCTACCTTTTTCTAATATGACTAATAACCAGTCCGTGCAAAGCTTACTGTTAAATCATCTGAAAATGGATTTTTTTATGGAATTTTCAACAGGTGATGATCGACTGTATTTCCAAACATGCGCCAAACTAACTGACTGTTATAAGGAAACAAGTATAGCTGAGGTACCAGTCAATCTAATAATAACACTGATGATCTTCAAACAAGACTCAACCTCTGACGGAAGCAAGAAACTCTGGAAGGTTTGAAATAGATGAACATTTCAATTTAGCAGACCACTAATAAATATTCATGCAGTCATTGTTCACTGTGGTTCTGGCGTTGAATTTGGTCATTATTACGCCTTGGTCAAAGATGAAACAGACTGGTTTAACGAAGTGTTCTGGCGATGCATTGAATCTATTGGAGCCTGTCGAGACACCCTACAATTTGTTTTATAAGAGAGAGGACATTGGTAGATCAAGATCTTCAGATGATGTGGTGCTGCATATTTTTCCGGGGTTTCCTGCAGCTGAAAAAGCAAATGCGTCACTGGAATCAATGAAGTCGCCCCGGAACGCCAATTAATTTTTATTGTTGTTTTTATTTTTATTGTTGTATTATGTTTATTTAAAATTTTATACTGGCTGAAGGACTTCGGTCGATGGCCCTTTGGTATTCACCAATAAATGACATTTATTATTTTATTTATTCAGATTTGATTGCTGATTAATTTCTTTATTACTCCATATAATAGTGGTATCATTAGCAAATACAGTAAATGCGATGTTAATGGTTATTAGGTCATTTAAGTATATTAAAAACAACATTGGTCCTAAAACAGACCCCTGAGGTACTACATGTTTTATGTCACTGAGATCAGACTGTCCATTTGATGTTTTCACCACCTGTCGACGTCCTGTCAAATATGAACCAAACCAGTTAAAATTTGTTCCTCTTATCCCATAATAACTGAGCTTCCGCAGCAGTGTCTCATGATCAATGCAATCGAAAGCTTTCGAGAAATCACAAAACACTGCTGCAACAGCCTTGCCATCATTTATGTTAGAGTATGCATTTTCTAGAAAGGAGAAAATGGCATGTGTAGTATTTTTAGAACTTTGAAAACCGAGCTGAAGGCAAGATAAGATTGTTCATCGATAAGAAGGACATTAGTTTTTTTTTCACTAATCTTTCAATAATTTCTGAAAGGGTCGATAATATAAGAAATGAGCCTGGCCTGAAATTTGAGGGGTCTTCCTGATCTCCGCCCTTGCGTAATGGAACCATAGCTATTTTCAAACATGTGGGAAATATACCATACCTAAATGATTTATTAATGCATTCAACCAAAACATGTAATACACTTAGAGGTAGATTTTCAAATATTTTTACAGACAAACCATCTATACCCGAATTATTATTTTTGATTTCATTAATTAATTATCTGTATAAGCTCATGTACATCCATATCTGTGAGAATAAAGTTTTCAACAACATTTACATTTTTAAGGTATTCCAAGGAGTCACAGCTGGCTTTTATGTTCTCATTTAGTTTTTCACCANAAAATGCGATTCTGGGCGCGCCAACCAAACCACTTGCCGCAGCGACCGCCAACTGCGACTGCGATTCCCAGAGACGCTGCTACCAGTCGCCGTCGCCAGACGTGCCAGCGAAACCATACCTTAAGAATTTTTCTTTCATTCTTAACCCTCTCAAAAATGAATAAGCACGCCCCCGATTTGCTGTCAACTGGGCTTACTTCTACTCTCAATCATTATTGGTTTTAGTATAGGTTACTTTTAATGGGATTGGCCTTATTTTTACCCCTAATATCATTCACTACAGCCCAGTTTTCTTTTGTTTTATTGTTGGCTGTTCTGATTCTCTCTGCGTAATATAGCCCTTTTAATAATTTGCCTATAAATATTCTTATATTTATTAAGGTATCTTAAGAAATATATATTATCGGTATACTTCCTAATTGTATGTAATGATCTTAAATTTTTTCCTGAATTTTTTATACCAGTTGTAATCCATTGTTTCTTATTTTTTAATTTTCAGTTTATACACAGAAAAAGATCTTACAAAAATGTCTGTCATAGTATTATAAAAAATAAGTAATGGTTCTTCATCATTTAGCATACTATTCCAGTTGATTATTTCACAACATTATCTGAATTTATTGTAGTTTTTTTGCTATAAATTCTACCAAATCTATGATCACAAGAGTGTTTGATTTTCATAAGTACTTTCACATATAAAGCCTCATGGTCTGAAAGACTGGAGGAAATAACCGAACAGAGAACATTCGCTCCATCTAAATTTAAGCAGTCATAATCAATAGTAGTGGATGAATGTTGCGAAATTCTGGTAGGCTCCCTTACATGCATTTTTATATCAAATGATAAAAATAGATTAGTCAAAGCTAATGTCACTGCTGATTCCTTATCTTCAAAGTTAATATTTATTCAAAAATATGTGCGTGAATGGGTATTTCAGAAAGGAGAGTTTCTAGTCGATCTATGAAAATGGGCCCATTTGAGTTAGGTGGTCTATAAATTCCTATGATATACAAATGGTTCGTTTTATTGTATACCATAGAGAATTCAAACTCATTTTCTACTAACATTCTATTATATTGATCAACATTAGTCATTCACATTATTATTTTTTAGTACGATCATCGTACCTCCATGCCCCGTGTTGGGACGACAATATTTAGATAAAATGGAGTAACTCGAAATGAACAGAGTTTCTTCAATTTTTAACCAATGTTCTGATAAGGCTATATCGTATTGACTGAATATTTAGTACAAGCATGGTTATGCCATTTGATTGTTTATCACTTAGTAGTTTATTTTCAATGTCATTTTAAACATTTGAATGGATGGCATCACTGATAAACTCTGATTTGGTCACCTAGTGTCTTCAATTGCTACATCATTCTATCGGTTTGAAGAAAANTTCTCAACTAAAACAGGTCTATCATCCCTTGTTATTCTTTGTTTATACTTATCATCTCTGATAATTCTATCCTGAAAATTTTTCTCTACAGCAGGCCTTAGAGTTTCAGGTGTATGTGGTACATTGAATTTTGATTACTCTTCAGTCATCTGTCCAATGTTCAACACATTTCTGTGACGGTTTTGACAGCATCAGTGAATCTCTCACAAAATATATGTACTGTTTGGTGATGGGGATTTGCATTTTCAACTATCAATAAAAAAATGGAGAAACAGGGACTCAGAAATCGGAAAAAAATTGGTTTTTAACAGAGTGCAAAAAACTTGACATTTATCAATTCAATTCGCAGAAACTTTGTTAAAGATCCGGCACATTACTACTATCAACAGTATTATTCTCATATTAACTACCAACAAATTAAGTTATGCGAATTCATTATTATTTTAAGGATTTGATTAGTTTGCTAATAGTTAGAGTTTCGCTTTATTCAAAAATATATGCAATTTGCTGAAGAATTCAAATAATTTTCGATTACCTTGAGATTTATTTGAAAATTGACTAGTATTGATTATTAATATTTGCCGTTGCAGAAAATATTATGCATGAACAATTATTATGTTGTTAATTATCAAATGTATATTTGGTAATCATTATATGTTGGAAATGTTTGTATATTAGTTCCCTATTTCAAAAAAATATAATGCCTTTGCAGTATATGTACGACTATATCCATGTTGAACATTTCTCTTAAAGAAGGATGACATCACTTCATTATCTTCAATTTTGTACAAGAGATGATTTTGAATATCTCATGAGACAAAAAAAAACTATGATTTAATTGTCTCATTTTCAAAAACTGGACTTCAAAGAAAACTTCATTTTTTCCACAATGTTTCGATGAAGATATATTACTTGTGAGTTCGGATATTAATGTATCTTAAAGTATTTGGTTTTATGTTACGTTTGCTTTTTCATTTAAATTATCTACTTGAATAATGAAGAGGATAGAACACAGGAAACTGATGAGGTTAAGCATAAAGGTCAAATAAATATAAAAAATATATTCATCATAAAATAGAAAATGTAATGTCTTTTTCAATGAAATCAATATTTTCCGAACCAACCATATAACTTCTAGTTTTCACTAAAAATAGTATCACATGTCAGTTATACGGCTTAAAGTAGAAAAAACAAATGAAAATTCTAACACTGAATAGAAAACATTAAAACTAAGCGTTTAATTTAATCGCAATATTTTGGTCAACTAAAAGTCATAAAAGTTTAAATTAACTAACATTTGCCGTGATCTAACAGGTACCATTCAACGATAGACAACAAATAAAATCTCAACTCTTTGCTTGATGATCTGATCATCAAAATATTGTTCGACGTTCACCAATCTTCCTCAGTTTCTTCAGCTGGCTGAGTATTGTAATTCTGGGCCTTTCCAAAATCATTCTGAAAAACAAATAAATAATAAAATTACGTTAAATGATTTATTATTTTGACAAGATAAGTGAACAAGGAAACCAAACCTATAATAAGTAACCTTATTCCTTATCCACATTTTATTTTAAAAAATCAACTTTTATATATAACAAGAATTTAAATTGAAATAAAGGATAAAAGTAAGACTACATAATCAAATATTGGTCAGTTTTTTATTTTGGCACATTATGTGCAAAGTGTAATGATGTTAACGTAATGAGAGTTATACAAGATTATAAATACTGCAATATTAATTGGTTTTATAATTCCTTTTCCAAATCAAATGAATATTTGAATTTCACTAGTTCGGACTTCCATTGTCTAAAGGTGTGTACAATTTTCTAGTTCGGAACAGTGTTCCAAGCTTTTGAAAAGCAGCCTTTGCAATTACAGGGACATGATCATGCCAAGACATATTGGTGTCCATTTTAACCCCCAACAAACTTATCGAAGCAGAAAGTGGAGCTATCTATTCTGGTTCGGAGACATTTATCTTTTTGAGAAAAATTGTTTGAGTAGTGGAAGATTAATGAAAACAATTCCTTAGGTGTGAATAACTTTTCCACAAAGCTGCCATACAAATTAGTGTGACATGAAGTTATTAGTTTCTGAACTACTCTCACTTTAAAGATGAAGAAAATACGGGCTGCTAGGCCAGGATCAAATGAAACTTGTATCAAATGTTTTATCTACTACTGTGGCAGTATACCACTGATGACAGATGAACCCAGAGTTCTCTTGCAGTGAAAGACACAGAACGAATCTCGGTCGGCATTATTATCAAGGTGATATCATTTTTAAAGTACAGGTATCAAAATGAATTGCTTCAAGTTGAAGCACTACTCAGACCAAAAAGGCAGATTTGTGATTTTTGAGTTAATAATTAGGTGAAGTGAAGCACGAAATCATTTATCTAAAAAACCCATAATTAAACGTTCAATGAGTTATTTTGAGGCTTTCCAAGCATTTCAAATAATCTCGATTTCACATTCCCTCACTTCTATATTTAAATTGTAGCAAAAAATGGAGCTGATAAAATCTGAAACTTTTTTAAACAATGGAAATGAAACATGCATAACTGAAATAATATTAATGAAAATTAATAATTTTACCCCTCTTATATCTCTGCCTCCAAATGAATCATTATTCCCTCCTGATGAGAAACATCCATTGGCAAGCCAGTCTGGCACATCTTGACCAGCTTGTTTTAAAATTTTTCCTAAATCTCCAGCTATGTTGGTGTCATGGGCTGAATCAAAAAAGCTAGTTGCTTTACCTCGATTTCCTGTAACAAATAAAATTAAAATTTATTCAAAAATAACCATGATTAGGAACAATCAGTTTACTAAAACAAAATGAACAATGTTATGTCCTTGGTACCATCATTCCCTGAGCAAGATAATTAAAGAATTTTCATAACATACCAAGAGTGTCTCTTGGCATGTCACAGACTTAAATAAATTTATATTGTAGATATATTTTTATCAGCTAGATACATGTTTATTTTTCTATTAGGTGTACAATGTACAGGTAACAAACTATAAATGTATAATTGAGAGCTTGTGTTGACTCTATAAAAGTTAGCATTGATTCTATTGAAAACCTTTCCCAACACCAGAACAAAAATTACGGTCTCTCGATCGATTCGCTAACCAAGTTAGCGTCCTCCTGAGATCATAAAGACTGTCACCATAATCATAACGATGCAGTTTTTGCTTCAACATTGCAATTTCTCTTAATGATAGTATTTTTTTATACTATCCGATTTCTTCCAGTTCACAACAAATAATACGGGTATCACAGAAAAAAAAAACTATATTTTGATAGGATCTATTCTTTGTGTACTTACCAACCCTACCAGTACGACCAATTCGATGAACATATTCATCAATACTATTTGGTAAATCATAATTTATGACATGTTGGATTCCTTCAATATCAAGTCCTCTGGCAGCTACTCCAGTAGCCACAAGAATATTACATATTCCTTTTTTAAAATCCCAGAGTGCCTGCTCTCGTTCTCTTTGTAGACGGTCACCATGAATACTGGTGGTCTTTATGTCATTTTCACTCAAGAGAGTAGCAAGAAAATCTGCAGTTCTTTTGGTTTCGACAAACACGACTGTCCGTTCATTTCGACCTGAAAAGAAAAAAATATATTTATTTATTCCGTATAAACGGGAAAACTCTAAGTTACAACGTTGAAAAATATACTTCAATTTAAAAACAGTTACAAAATTCGTACGAATATTGAAATATTCGTACGAATTAATTAATTCGTACATTAATAATAATAATAATGATGATACTCCTTTATTTTATCATTTGAATGCACAAAGTTTACATAAATGATTAAAAACGTCAAATTTCAGTTACATCATTACATTGAGCAATTTTTGCTGCAGTGGTCTTTCATATACTTTATGCTGTAGCAACTACTTCTCAGTTTATTAGACAATAGTTCTATATGACTTGCCCATTGCATATGTTTGACGAAAATTACTCCCAAAAGTTTCACCTCATCACTGCAAGTTATTTGGTTTTCTATATTTTTGAATAACACAGTTGATCTTTGTTTGGAGCGCCCAAAAAATACTGTGACCGTTTTGTTATGATTCAGTAACAGACAATTTTTTTCAAAGAATGATATCTTCATAAATCTTCTCAGTTTTTACTCAGTAGCATGTTTATGCTTTTTTCGAAAATTAGTAAATTGGTATCGTCTGCATAACACACTATTTTTATATTATGGTTTTTTTCTATTAGACGAATTATATAATTTACAAATATATTGAACAATAAAGGTTCCAATACAGATCCTTGAGGTACACCTCGATTTATTTCACGATAGCTACTCAGAACTTCATTCAGTCTAACCTGACTTCTGCCATTTAAATATGATTCAAATAATTTTAGCTCTTGAAAAGTCAATGAAAAGACCCAGAGCATATTTTCCCTTCTCAAGATTGTCTACAAGACATTTTTGAAAATTACACATAGCAGATTCTGTGCTCATATTTTTACAGAATCCATGTTGATTTTTGGATAACAGTCTCTGACTCCACAAGAATTATGAGAGTTGATTAGTGATGTCCATTTCAATGAGTTTAGAGATACTTGACAATAAACTGATGGCTTTATAATTGGAAAAGACATCAGAACCACCTTTTATGTATAATGGCAGAACCACAGCTAACTTCAAGCATTCTGGGAAAATTCCTTCAGAATAACAAAGATTCATGAGAAAAGCCAATGGTTCACATAAGCCTGCATACGATTTTTTTAGTAGGTTATTTGATATTTCATCAAATCCACTTGAGTTGGAAGATTTCAAATTACCAATCAATATTTTAACATCTACAGGTGTAACTGGGTTTAAGAAAAACGATTTTTTTGACACTGGCATATTCAACTTTAGATAATCTAGATCATGCTGATCTAGATTATCTAAACTGCTCAGCCATTTCCGGGGCAGTCATCTGTTTACCATTATCATCGTGAATGTTGATGGGTATATTGTTTTTCCAACACCCTTTCAAATTATTAATAATTTTCCATACAGTTTTTGATTCATTATTTGCTTTCATTATCAAATCATCATTATATATTTTCTTAGCCTCTGACAATGCATTGCAGTAGCTTTTCTGTAGCTCTGCTTTTGGTTGATGATATATTAGGTAAGAAGTTGCTAAATCCGATATAAGAGTTAATTTTTGCTTTAAATGCAGAAGTTCCTCGTTAAACCAAATTCGCTTGTCAGCTCTTTTATCAATGGGTATTTTTTTAATAGGGAAACAGGAATCTATCAAACCATTAATGATGTGCCCTGCCATTACTATATTCAAAGAAATTTGCAAAACATTCTAAAAATAGTTTGAGATCAGTACCAGAAGGTCTATAAACTACAAACACACCAATATATTTTTCATGTGCTACTGCATTCAAATATCAGAGATATCATTCAGATCTAACTTATATAGAGACAGTTGACATTAATTATTCTTCTATATTGCCACTCCGCCATGTCCCATGGTTTGTCTAAAATAGGCATTGGCCAATGTAAAATTCTCAAGTACTACCTCCTTTATTTTCAAATCATCCTGCCAGTATTCAGATATCAGAAAAACGTCACATTTGACATCAGCAAATACATCCTCTATTCTAAGACATTTGTTTCCTATACATTGCACATTTTGATGAAATATATCAAGGGAAATATTTTTCAAATTATTATTATTCAATTTTTTTGATGGAAAATTCATTTGATCCCGAGTATTATTATATACTTTTTTCACGAAAAAACTGCCTATGAATAATTTTCATCCATTCGTTTGATTTATTTCAATACAATATTATTATACAAGGAGTTATTCAGCACTAAATTCATCATCTCATGAGCAATTTTGAATTTGCTGCTTTTGAGCATTGGATCAACAAGTAATGAGATGGATATGTTTCTTAGCTTTTTTCTGTAACTTTGGATGTTATGTTTCATATTGTTGATTATAATTATGTCTGACGTATTAATTTGTGTGACAATGACATTAGTGGTGCCGCCCAGAGGCAGCAAATTTCTCATTGTTTGATTCAGTAATTTTGAGTTACTAATATTGTTTGTGTTAAACATTACAATTAAATGATCTTGCTTGCCATAGTCAAATACATTTTCATAACATCCCTCTGTGAGGTGCGCAAGCTCTGCATTAGATTTGATAATTGAGAATATTTTGTATTTTTGTTCAGAATTGACAATACTATTGAGAACCTTATGATAGTTTATAGCATACTCATCTCCCAAAATGAGGATATTACTTTGTGGACATCCAGCAGATAAATTCATTATTCTATCGTGCACTGTATCTTGATCTTCTGGCAAATTTAATATTTCCGTGACTCTGGTCCTGAAAGCATCAGTAACATCTGGCTCACATGCACTCGAAAGTTCTGTGGCTAAGTTAATTTCCAGCAAAGTTTCATTAACTATTTTGTTTTTTCTTTTCTTCGATCGTTTCATCTTATGGGATGAATCCGTAAGAATAGTCGATTGTTTATTCAGTTTCATAATCCCCTTTTCGACTGAAATTATATTATCAGTCGTGTTCCGTTTTAATTTTTTTTGGTATTTCTTCTCAGATTCCTCTTCTCTATTCTGTTTTTTGTTTTCATATTAGCTTTTTCTTCTTTCTCTTCTACGTTCCCTTTCCATGGTTTATTGTACATTTCAGTGTTTACCTGCAGATTCGAGAGATTTGTCAACGTTGTAAAGTCAGTTGGTATTGTCTGTGTACATATGTGATTCATATTATTCATCAATGAATTTTTTTTCATGTTTCCTGGGTTTGGGTCTCTGTGTCAACATAAACTGGTGCTTCAACCTTAACCTCAACCTTAAAACTAAATGATAAATATAACAACACCATCACTAAAAACTAACAAACATACAAGGCATACATCTTTAGACTAAATACATAATTGACTGCAGACTTTTTGAAGACATCCAAGGAGTGAGTAAAAAATCAAGTTCTGATGCATTAGCTGCCCTTAACATTCTTGACATTGGACTAATGAAATCCACAATTGGTAGAATGTGAGTTCTCAACTAAAACAGGTCTATCATCCCTTGTTATTCTTTGTTTGACTCTCAGGTCAACCAACGAGAGACGTTCTGGGCAATTGATTTGGTCTGACAATAATTTAAATAGAAATATTAGGTCAGCCTGAATCCACCTGTTTTGCAATGTGGTTAGATGTAGTGTAGAAAGGATATCGGTGTAGTTATGTAGCTGGTCCATTTGAACACCCATTTTGTAGGCAGCACTAAGTACACTAAGTAACAGGGACACACACAATGTATGCATATTCCGAATATGACCTAATCAACAAACTATACAGAATTTTAATGTGCTTGCCGAAAAATCTTTAGCAATCCATCGACATATCCAAGAAGTTTTAGTGATTTCAAGGTTATTTTATTATTATGGAATGAGAAAGACAACTTTTTATCAAATATAACACCAAAATATTTAACTTCATCAACTTGGTTCAAGGGCAAAGAGTTTATGCAATATTCATATGTGATTGGTGTATGAGAACGATTGAAACTCTAGACACTAGTCAAGATTTAGTTCCAAGCAGTTATTTCTACATCAATTGGTTAAATGGTTCACATCATTTTGAAGTTTCAGACAATCAACATATGATTTAATCACACTATAACTTGTTCAGTTTGAAGGTGGTTGACAATGTTTCGTGGTGTATTTCATCAGTTCAGATTTCCATTGTCTAATATGATATAAACTGATTTGAAATCCCTGAAAAATTAAAAGGATTACCTGAAAAATTATTTTATTAAGCAACTAACTGAAATTACACTGAAATAACATGCAAGCAACAACCAAACAAATCAAAAAAATTGAACTATCAACACGAGTTGAAAAAATTAAAAAAATTAAATATCAAATTTAATAAACACAATTTCAGCCCCAATCGTAATTCACAAATTCTAAATGAAGTCAATTCAAAAAATTTTAATAGGTTGGATTTTCTACAAGATTTACAAATAGACAAAGAATTACACAACAACCCCCTTTGCCTGAATACGCAAGTACAATTAAATAGATCATATATTCCTTTATATAGACGATTAAATTAATCATTTCAAAAATCAACATTTCTCAAAATTCCAATTGAATGTTTCTTTGCTCACTTTGGAAAACTTTACGTAGTGTGGTCACTAAATATATCAATTGTCAAACCAAATATGTTCTGTAACCGTTGAAGACTTTATGTCAATGTAAAATTTTCACTTCCTTTTCCTTCTCGTACTCTGCACGTTGGAGATGGTTTTCTTTAAAAATATTTTTTTAAATATTCAAACAAAAATATTCACATTTTGTGCAAATGTTTGCTTATTGTGATGTTCATGTTCATGTCCACTCAGAGTGGTTTTTACTAAAGTTGTTGTACCTTAAGACAGCAGGATCTTCTTGTATATACTTGACGAGTAAGTAATTCTGCAATATTAAAAGAATTTAAAGTTCAATCTACTTACTACTTGCAGGTAGGTATCGCACTGATGATAGCGAACAGCCGAAAGCGCTTTGCAATTTACAAATAATTTTTTTACACGAAATACGATTACTTTCCTGATTTATCAGTCACGTGTATGCAGTTTTAAAAAATCTCACCATTTTCAAGAATCATTTAGATTTGTACTTACATGACTTGAGGATGAGGTCGTAATCTCCCTTATCCCCAAGTCTCGTTACTAGCTCTATGCTTGCTGTGTTCCACTCTAAGTGCGAACTTACTCAAAAAAAACTGCTATAACATCAATGAATTTTTGCAAATCAATAATTCTTCACTCTGGGCAGCTATTATTAAAATGTTCTACAGTTTCATATAAATGTTAGAAAAATTGATAGATTTATTTGATCAATTTATGTGTAAATTACATTTATGACAAGTCATAATGTATTTTGAATTGTATAATCTACAATTCTATTCATCTCAGTACTAATTTTCAGATGCTCGAGTTTACTTCAAGTCTCACTTCTATATTCTTTGTCTTTTATTTTCAATTTTTATAACTCCAATCAAGATCAAAACGTATCTGAAAGCGGTATTGAGGAGAGATACATATGTACAAGAAACAAAAATTTTGAATTGAAATATTGAAACATTCATTCCCCCCAACTACCTATACAGTAACTTCTGGCAAATGCCTACCAAATAATAATTACTTCATCGGCCAATAACACTCATTGAATTATATCCAACATACATTTATACCTCACAGAGGTTAGTCCGGCAAATGTTTCTCGTTTATCCAGCAGCAGGATCATGCTGAAATTATTTGATTAGATCACCTACAGACCGGTTTCGAGGTATTATCTCTCATCAGTGTAGGAAAAATCCAGCCCAGACCAACAATCTTTCTCTTAGGCGAAGGTTTCATATATGGAGCAGAACCACGTTGAAATTAATCGAGTCCAAGGCACTTGGCTGTCTGGGTTGTATTTTTCCTGTACTGATGAGAGGCAATGCCTCGAATCGGTCTGTAGGTGATCTACTTGAATAATTTATGTCAGTAATAATTCAATATCCAGCGTGGTATTAGCCGGTAAAATAATTGTTATTCGGAAGGCACCTACTGTGAATGTAGTTGGGAAATATGAATCTTTAGAAATTTCATTTCAAAATATTCATTTTCTGGTGGAATTCCTTTAGTTATTCTTGTCGATCTCTGTAATATTCTGGACTGCTCCTCTGCTTTCGATATGCTTTCAAATTCTCTATCATCTGTTATTTCACGTTTTTTTCTCCTGTTGACTTTCTCCAAGACTGTTTTAGAATGACACTCTCATTTGAATACAGAAGTCTGAGGGAAACATCACCTCTAGGAACATATTGATCAGTTTCCATTCATGGAACATTCATAAATGAGTCTGTCATCTCTACCGATAGTTACTTTCATGATTTCATCAATCAAGCGTATCCTTTGATGTGTTCACCATATCCAGCAAAAACCATCAACTGGGGTTTTTTGTCAAGCTCTCAAGCAATGAATATATGAAAAACCTGAATATCCTTGAATGCATATTTCTCACAAATAACTCACAAAAAACTAATTGCTCTACGTGCGATAAATTTTTTTAAAAAGCCGTTCAGCATTAATCTGCAGTCAATTTATGAGCAAATGCATTTTGTAATGTTTAACCTCAATAAATGGTTATTTAATCCAATCTTACTGAATTTTTTTATGGAGCCGTGATTAAACTTTTTTGCAGCATTTTGGTGTATGTCAAACAAAAAGAGTAAATTACCTGAATAGAAAATAATTTTCACTTCACCATCGAGACAGACATGTTTTTTAGAAATCTGGAATTTTTATTGGTATTAATTTCTTACCAGACATAAATAAAAAAAATTTCAGACCTTCGCACCTAATGTAATGTCAATCCTGGGGCACACTTCATATATATCATATATTCAAGTTATTGGAAAGAAGCCTCGGGAGATCTTTCTCATTCCAAATAGACCATACAAATAAAATCCTCCTAGATTTCCTTTTAGAAAACTCAAGAACACTAACATTGAAAAATTTATTATTTTTGAAACGAGGTTTTCTTGAAACATCTAGATTCAAAGCAGAACTATATAACATGTCAAACAATGAAATGAAGCTATTTTGAATTCTGTTTCGTATCAGCTTTTTTCAGGGAATTAGGAATACTACAAATAATTTATGTTTTTACAATCTCTCAAGTATGGCAGTATCCTTCATATTAAATTATCATACCTTCTGAAAATATTATTGATTTCCATTAAAAATTATTACTTCAATAAGAAGTTTGTGCTCACCTTCCTGAAGCATGCTAAGGAGTTTGTCCCTTTTGTCAAATTTACTAACTTGATGGAAGATTTGTTGCACATCAGTTGATGCACTCCCAACAATTCCAACAGCAATAAATATATAGTTGTGTAAAAATTTCCCTGCAAGATGTTGAATTTGTTCTGGGAATGTAGCAGAAAACATAAGAGTTTGTCGTTCACCCTGAAAAAAGATAAAGATTAGAAAGAAAAAATATTTCTTAAATGTGAGAATTTTTAAAAAGAGAAATAAAGCATTTCTGGTATTATATGAACATAAACAGAAGTATAGTGAAATCTGTAGAGAATTGAAAAAAAATTTCAGTATCTAATTCCTCAACTATCCCGCTGCAATTTTAATCTATTCAAGAACTATGATAAGGTTTTGGGGTAACTGATATCCTGGAGGCTAGATTCTTGATATCACAAGGGAATAATAAACTTCTCACTACTTCGTTTGTGATAATTTTTTATGAAATAGATTTTTTAATGAAAAAGAATACTATTTTAGAAACTTTCATGAGGTAAGAATAAAAATATAGACAATTTACAGCTCTCAAAAAAGAATCTGAATTATGAAAAAAAAATCATATCAACAATTCTGAGACTAATCTGGTTTTGAAACTAGACACCTCATATATCAGTGAGCAGCATTCTGTAAGAAGTTACTAATCTCCTGCTTTTCAACAAATATATTGATTATTGAATAAATTAACGAATATTATGAGGATTCATTAAATTTTCCATTTTGCTGATGATATTGCAACATATCATAATGATCTTGAAATATATGAAACATTTAAACTTGATTTGATGAAAATTCACTGACCATAAATATTGATAAACAATAATATCTTCTCGTCATCAGTTGTCAAAATTGACTACCGAATTTTGGTCCAATAAATATCAATAGCAAGTTCAATATTTGTAGGACGAAGTTTTTGGAATTATTTTGGTTACAATTGAACTGGACCCATGACATTTCTTATCCTATAAAAATTGGGATATCTAATATCAAAACATAAATATCTAGAACAATTCATTTTAGTAAAGTATCTTGAAATTCTATATTTCTCGTTGATACATTCACAACTGAACTACGGTATTTTGGGATTAGGTAGTGCGAAACAACTTTTTCATCACAATTTAGAAGTGATTTACAATTGTTTTATGATATACCACTAAAAATATATATGTACCGATCTTTCGTATAAAAATGTAAAAAATTGGATATGATTCAATTAGTCTCCGAGATCTGACTATTTATAGGTCATTCGAGTGCTTTCACCTATCTCCTCTTCCCTCTTCATCGGTTTTAGCGGAAGCTGATCGTTTGGCAGGAGTTGGTCATGTTCCGCTTGACTATAGGTTTCATTTTGGTCTATAGGCAGTTGTTTGTGTGTAAAAAAGTAATGTTGCGTTTTATTTGTATTCAATTTTAATTTATTATTTGTCAGCCATCTATTAGCATTCGATTCTGCTACTTTCATTTCTTTAACTATAGCCTCGTAATTTGTGTTTTGGAGCGTTAATGACGTGTCGTCAGCAAATTGCGTAATCTCAGAGTCATCTTCAGTTTTGAAATCAATCACATAAATCAAGTATAGAACTGGTNGATACCGAACTTTCGTTGTTTTCATCTCTCAAAGTAATGTTCTGATGTAAGAGGGTTGTAGTTGACGGGGGTTTTAGTTGGGTTGCGTCTGTGTTAGAGGATCCATTATGTTTGCAGGCACCCTCTTCCTGGCTAAAAAATGTGACACTACCGCTCCATTTGGCCATATTTCCTGCTTCCATGCGTTTTATAAGTGTTCTTTATTTAAAGTAACCTTCATTGAGACATATATTTCTGGTCTCTTGGATTGATGCACTTCGCATTTCACCCCGGGAAGATTTGGTTCTAATATTCTCTCAAAGTCTTCTGGTTTTGTTTCTGGTTTCAATCTTGTTACGTGTAGTGATACAAACTTGGGAACAGTTTGAACCTCGAAGAATTGGTCGCTTTGTCCCACTAGGAAACGACGCTTTCTCCTCTGTTGCACTCTCACTTTTTCCCAGCCTTCCTCGTCCGTGTTGTTCGGTTCTTTTATATGGTTTGACCCTAACTGTTGCAGGTTTCTTATCGTTTTCATTTGAGTTGCTTGTAATATTGCTGTATTTACTTGTGATGCTGAGACATATTTTTCCTGATTTTTATGGGTTGAGTTGGATGCAGTGACCTGCACCGGCGAGTCATTAGCCACTACCACTTTAGCGTAGGAATTTTCAATTTCTTGTCTCTCGCTTTGAAATTTGGGAATATCGTTTGTCTGCAAGGGTCTCTTTGTGGTATTCAAGCTTGATTCATTTTTTGGGCTATTTTCCAGTGGAGGGAGTATTTGATAAATTTTCTCTTGGAGGAACTGAATTTTTTCATTTAGTCCTCGAATAATTTGGTTTTTATGTTTCAATATTGTTTTTAGGTACATTATTTCTTTCTTCAGTGGTTCTTCATCGAAACTTATTTGCTCTTCGCTAAAAGACAATTCTAAACTTCCTTCTTCGTTGAGGTTATGTACGTCGTTCACGTTATTTTGGCAGCAAATCATGCTATCGCTCCTGAATATAACATTTTTGAGTCTTTTTGCACAACTTGGATGAACTACCGAGTTGCACTCGTTGCATTTTATACCGTTTTTCACTTTATTCGAGCAATATTTACAGGTAACTACCGACACGTCCGCCATGGTTCACATATGATATCGCGATCTAGTAAGGCGATAGACATTCGAATAATAGTTGAAGTTTTAGTTGAAGCGTTTGTTGTATTTAAAGTGAAATGAATTTAAATTTGATCATTGTTCAGTTATTGGTCAACTCAAGGGTAAAAACGTAATAATATTTATGATAGCTGCGTCACTGGTCTGTTCAGAACAACAATTAATTTTGTTGCCCTCGAGTCTTTTCAACTTTCTATATCTTGGCAAACAGCTTTTATGAAACACATTGGCACATTTGGTGCAAATATAGTGACAAAAAGGCTTATTTTTACAAAATTTGAAGCAGCTATTCATACTATCTTCTACTCAGTCATGTTACTTTTTTAATGTTCAACTTACACTGACATGTAATACTAATAATTGTTGTTTATGACTTATTAATCGATTCAGATAAGGATGCTATTTTGAAAACAGTAATCATCACATAAGTTATATTTGAAACTCAAATAAGTAAAGCACTACAGTAACTAAAATACAATTAATTTTATTATGATTTCAAAAATGCAGACTCTATAGGTCTCAATAATTATTTAGTTGAAGTAAATACGAACAATCATTTATTTCTGTCAGATATTTATGATGCAGTGAAAAGTTTTTATCACATAATAATATGGCGATTTCTCCCTTTGTGCCATTAAAACGGTTCAGAACATATAATTTTCCAAAATGGTTTAGATCAGAATCAAGGCAATTCATAAAACAAAAGAACATCGCTCATAAACAATATAAGATTATCCAGAATATACATGACTACCATATTTTTTGTGAACAAAGGTCGTTATGTAGAGATTTATTGAAAACACTTTCTCAACACTAGAACAAAAATTACGGTCTATCGACGCGCGTTTCGCAAACCAAGTTAGCATCCTCGGAAGATCATCAGTCATAATGATCGTCGAGAGACAGTAATTTATGTACTGATGTTGGGAAAGTGTTTTTGTAGATTTATTATACGCCAGAGGTTCCAGTACGAACTAGCAAATGTAGAAATTTATCTAGGCTTTGTTTCAGTGATTACATGAATAAATTAGAATGTGATTTATATATTAACCCAAAATTGCTTTGGAGGTTTGTAAATAGTAAAAGGTCATCTATTGATTTACCTAATACTATGTATTATGATAACATGGTAGGAAATACCTCTGAACAGATTGGAAATTGTTTCGCCCATTTCTTTTTAACAGTTTACTCAGAGAATATATCTGAGGTCAATTACAATACACCAGCTCATGTTAATTACAATATTCCAAATTTCAATGTGTTTATTGAAGACATTTTTGGAAAAATAATATCTTTACCAGGTAAACTAGTTAAAGGCCCTGATGGAATATCTGATTATTTTCTAAAAAATTGTATTTATTCTTTGACACACCCTACCCTATATTCCTTAGTTTTGAATGTTCATTAGATATGGGTATTGTCCTAGAAGTTCAGAACAGTTATATCGGCCCTACATTTAAATCAGAAAACAAACAACATATACAAAATTACCGTAGTGTACGTAATCAAAGGTCCCCTTCCTAAATTATTGGCTAGTTCGGCGAGTTACCAAATGAATTTCTATAGTAAAGAGCTTCTGATGAGTAATAAAAAAAAATACACTTAAACTAACCTGCTGGTGTTTGGAAAAAAAACCAATAAGTATCTTGGAAAGCAGAGATCAACTGAATGCTGTATACACTTATTTTTCCAAACATTTGATCGTGTAGACCACAAAATTTTAACCAATGCAAGTCAAGATAGTGTATGCTACATCTCATATAATTTGGTTCCATCAGGGTACCATAAAGATCTCAATTGTGCAACTTTCCTGTTCAACATTTTTTCAAGGACAAAAAACAAGCACTTACAGAAAAATCCTTGAGGCGCTCTCAGAGCGGTGCCTGTGCAAAAGTAGAAATTCACATTGGATTTGAATCGCTAGAGATCAAATCCAATAGGAAAAACGTTCTCAGGAAGTCCATTCCACATAAACACAGTTCTCCAGATGAAAGAGTTCTTAAACAGTGAAGTTCAAGGTGTACTGAGTTGAACCTCAGATGTTGATGATATAGCCAAATGTTTTGAGAACACGGACTTTTTTATGTTTGTAGATGGCTAAAAGCTCTTCAGATCAATAAGATCATTGGAGGATGCTAAATTAACTCAACAAGATGTGAACAACTGAGTTAGGTGGTGTAACGAAAACAATTTGCATCTGAACATTGATAAATGTAATTATATCAGTTTTTACAAATCAAATAGGAAATTTCACACTTCATACTCTTAACAAGAAAAACCAATTAACATATGAGACTTCAGTTAAGGATCTAGGTGTTATTATTGATGAGCCGTTACGTTTTGCAGAACATTTAAATTATTTGGGAAAGAAAGTTTTTGGCTTTCTACTACTCCATCTGATACAAAAAAAAGGGATGAGAGAATCTTCAGATGGAGTAGTAGAAAGCCAAAAACTTTCTTTCCCAAAAAATTAATCACTCCTAAAAATATAACCCCTTCAATTCATTTAAATTATATTGCAGTTAACACTTCACAACTATTAGGTTTCACTTAACGAAACTGTTGTTAGATCATTGTGAACAATTTACTTTGCATTAATAATTTCTTGGTTAGAAGTTGGATCAATTATAAGGTCACCATTTTATGGAAATCACTGCACTACATAATGGATGGTCTTATTATATGCACTGAACTCCTAAATAAAATCTATCTACTACATGTGCCTACTAGAGCTCTCAGGAATACTTATCTCTCTTACATTCCTTTCCATATCACCAACTATGGCATACATTCTCCTAATGATTGCACTCTCAAAAAAAATTATAGAAAATTTGAGGTTCCTGGAATTACGTTATCTACATTAAAAAGTAGCCTGTAGTCAGAATTATAACATGTACTTGTGTACACTAATGTATTGTTCTTTTACTTAACTATCTGTAGTTTATATATCGATCAACTGTATCTGTATTATTACTTCACTCTATGTATATTATGTAATGGAGATAACCTGTATAAATAAATTTAAAAAATTCAATTCATCTATATGTCTATAGATTTATACTTACAGTTGCTCTCATGGAACTGTCACTCAACATTTGTTCTACAGTCGGAAGAAAACCCATATCCAACATTCTGTCAGCTTCATCTAATACAAAATATTGAATTGATGCAAACGATATGTGACCCCGTTTCACAAAATCATTCAACCTTCCAGGAGTAGCAACTAAAATATGACATCCCATCTGTAACAATATTCATTGATAGAAAAATAATTTGTGACAGATATACATAATTTTCATGCAATAATTTACAACTTACCAGTACATGATTTTTTTGATGATTCACAGAGGTTCCTCCATATGCGACGACAGTTTTGACGATAGAATTATAGGCAAATTTTTTAGCTTGTTCAAAAATTTGAATAGCTAATTCCCTCGTTGGCGATACAATCACAACTTTTGGTTGACAGCAATTTCCATCAGTTACTGGTGCTTCTTGACTACTTAGAAGCTGGTTAATCATTGGCAATAAAAATGCAGCCTAAAACAAAGCATTACAATAAAAATATTTTGAAACTTTTCCGAAGAATTAGATTACTCACAGTTTTGCCAGAACCAGTCTGTGCACAGCCCATCAGATCTCTTCCTTTCATTATGATAGGTATTGCATATTTTTGAATTGGTGTTGGTTTGTCATATCCAGATTTTTTTATGTTTTCAAGTAGATGTGGCCGCAAACCAGATTGTTGAAATGATGCTAGTGGTGGTGGGACATCTTCACCAGATACCTATTGGATTGAAAAGATATTTATTATTTAAATTGAAAAGGTATATTTTTATGAGAAATTATTTTTGAGAAATAAAGTTTTTGGCTTTCTACTACTCCATCTTGATCCAAAAAAATGTGGGAATCTTTCAAAGAAAAGAAGAAAGCAAATTTCAAAAATCAACTCTATACAAAGATGTGTAGATCATGCCAAGAAGTAATTTTCAGAAAAAGCCCTTTTGAAACAGCTTTTTTCATAGAAAGATTGAGTTACATAAAAGAAAAATACTTTCGAAACAAACACTTTTATATGAACGCAGAATTATACGAAAAAACACTTTTCTCAATTCTGTTTGTATTTCAAACATTCTGTTTCTGAATTAAATATTTGTACATGTCTTATTGCAGGAAAGTATATGTACAAAAAGTTGTAATAAGTATTTCTGACAATCACACTCTCAAAAATATAAATATTACATTTGCTACATGTAGCAAATTTTTGGGAATTCCTGCTAACTTATTTTTATATTGTATCTTGTTGATATGAACTTTTGAAAACGATGGTCACTCATCAATATATTTCTTCAGAAAACAGAACTCAACTTATAGTGTGAACTAGATAGAAATTAATAAAGAAAATGAAAAATTTACTTACGTTCACTTCTATTTCATCTAATTTGATGAAGTTAATACCAGAACATATCGTACTGGTAAATAGTTCCTCATCAGTTGTTCTTTCGGGAGGAATATAAATTTCTCTTTTGACTTCTTCACCACTTTCCCCTTTCTGCTTGTCGAATCCATTCTCCCCAGATCCGAAACCCCTATCCCCATCTCTTTCTCTGCCACCACCTCTCCCACCACGTCCACGCTCTCCTCCACCTCGGCCTCTACCTCTTCCACGACCTAAAAATTAGAATTATTTCTTTTGTGCTTCATTATAATATTTGGAAATATAATTTAGTGATTGAAAATACAAAGATATAAGCTCATTTAGGATAATTGTCAAATGGATCCCTCAATGAAATACTTCAAAAGAATCCTTCAATTCATTTATAAAAAAACACATTTAAATAGTGTTCTGCAAGAATTATGGGATCAAAGTTTAAATTACGAGTTTAAAAATTATAAATCCAACTCGAACACTACTTCCGTCCAACAGAGCTACACATGTTAACCGAAAAAAGATAGCATCAATTGAGAAGATGAACTACACTACCAACATTGCATGAGTTTGAAGTCAAAGTTACAAATGTATTTATTTATTTATCATTATACAATGAACACATAAATAGTATGATTGAAAAATAAACAATTGAATAATAATATAGAATGACAAAAAAGAAAAAAAAAACAGTAATTAATCATTGTTAATAATAATCAGCAGTTTCTTCATAGTAGGTCAACACGTTCAACCTGATTTTTAAGAGTACAAGGAAGAGTCGAACAAATCAATATAGATGGTATTCTTATTTGCTAACCTAAGCATTCTAGTGATGGTTTCATTTAAGCCATAGCTAGTAGAATGGTAAGGAACTTGAAACAACTCCGACACTCTGGTTCTTCTTGAATTTACATTGAAGTTAATCATTTGTGTTACAAATAGACAGTTTATATCACCATTTATAACTTGATGATGGAGTCTTGAAATCAATTTCAGGTCGGCAGTGCTTCAAAGTAGATAAATTCAGAAGAAGCAGAATGTCTGAGTACTCATAGTCGGACCTCTGGTATCCGAGCTTAAATACACATGATCTCAGAAATTTGTTTTGTACTTTCTCAATCATAGATATATCTGTCTCATCAATCAACACTCCCAAGTCCCGAACGCTGTTAGTCAGCGTTAGATTAATGTTTTTGATTTTATATGGATATAACATGCCATGCGATAACATGGCGGCCGGCGGAGGTTCGTCTGCCTATCTCCAAAAAGAAAGTGATTATAATTGCAATAAAACTAGTCTGTGCAAACACTGTGGACGTCAAATAGTGAAAGACAAAGTTTTGTGTTCAAAGTGTAATCATATATATCACCCTGGGTGTCTAAAACAAGCAAATTTCATCGAAAAACCCTAAATGTTTCCATGAGATAGATATAGGTATGCCTAATAATAATCAAGGCGAGGATAACCTATTCTATGATGCAGTAGACAAACTCTCAGGAAATGAGAGTAAGTTGGACTCAATTACATTTTTATATATTCTAAAGCAGAAGGACAAATAATGAAATACGAGAAAAGGTAAAAATATTGAACACTTACATTGAATCAATGCACGAAAAAGATAACAAAAAAGAGCAGGTGGACAATCTAAATCTTGACTACAAAAAAACCCAAGAACAAAAAAAAAAGGGTAAACAAACTATACCAAATACTTCGAAGTCGCCAACTGTGACTCACCCTTGCAAAAACACTGAGATTGGAGACACGAATTCCAGTAATATGAATCAACGAGGAAAACAAGAAGATCAAAGCAAAAAGAGTATAACCCTAACGGATTTATCAGATGGTATTCTAAAAATCCAACAGGAGCTGTTAGCAAAACAATACACTGAGCTTGTCAATCAAAATGAGAATGGAATTAGCCAGATAGACAACAAAAATCAGATGGAAGGGCAAACCTACACATGTAGTATTCATACACACTCCACTAGAAATAGAATAGGAAATTTTTATATCAACAGAGAACATATAGGTTGTGACTCGTTATATAGTTCTGGTCTGATTGCATTTAATAATTTGCCAAGTCATATAAAAAGCTGTGATTCATTAAATTCATTCAAAAGAAAATGTAGTGAATATATTTCAAGTAATTGTCATCAATAATTTGTCTTGTTTTCTAGTTTCTTGTTTTTAAAATGTGACTTAATTTCAAAAACTACACCTCACGATTTGATTTCCACAAACAAAAAAGTTTGTGGAGATCAAATCGTGAGGTGTAGTTTTTTGAAATTACTATGGATCTTTCACATCAATAACTGTGAGAAAATCAAATCAGAATTTGAATAAAAAATATATAAATACGAACAATTACTTATGAAAATGAAGAGAGAAAAGGCGATGAAACAACTGAACCAATCGAACAATAAACAAAAAACAATCTGGTAGCTTATAAATAAAAACAGATGGGAATAATCACACGAATAGCTCTTTTTGTCTTATGTCAGAGCAGTTCAATGACTTTTTTATAAATGTAGCTCTGGATATGAATAATGACATGAGCACACCCAATAATTAATTCACAAACTATCTCCACCAAGTTCCATGCAATGCTGATAACTCGATGCATTTCTATCAAACTGATACTGAATGAAGTCATCAAATCCCTAAAAAACACGGGCTTGCTTGAATTTTACAATCACTCAGTGGTTATGTATAAGGAAAATCTATCTGCGCTACTAGGACCGATTACATGTATTGTCAACTTGATTCTGAAATCTGGTGTATTTCCATCAAAACTAAAAATTGCAAAAATAATTCCGGTCTTTAAAAGTGGTGATATCAATTTTCCTTCAAACTACAGACCAATTGCACTACTTCCAGTAATTGCAAAAATTGTAGAAAAAATAATGTCAATAAGAATGATAAATTATTTAGAGTACACAAATATCTTGACAGATAGACAGTTTGGATTCAGGAAAGGAAGAAGCACGTCAAAAGCAGTGCTCGAATTAGTTGACTTCATAACTGAAGGTTTCGAAAACAACACTTGGCATATTCCTCGATCTGAGCAAGGCGTTCGACTGCGTCTCTGCGACATTTTATTAGAAAAACTGAGATACTATGGATTTGTAGGCATAGCACACAATCTGCTAGCATCATATCTAAATGAGAGAGAGCCATGTGTATCATATAATGAAGAACTCAGTAACTTACAAACGATACTGAATGGTGTTCCACAAGGTAGTGTGCTTGGGCCACTACTTTCCTTGATTTATATTAATGAACTGTCAAATTCAATGACAATGTTTACAATGCTATTCGCCGATGACACGTCCTTCGCCATTCGGAAAAAAAATATTGAAGAGTCATCAGAATTAGAAAAGCGAGTTATTCAAGAAGCTACAGACTGGTTTAATGCGAATAGCCTATGTGTGAATAAAAGCAAGACAAAAACAGTTATGTTTTCGCTGTCCCATAACCTCTCAAATAATGTGAAATGTGTTGGTATAACCATTGATTCAAAGTTCACTTGGAAACCCCATATTGACAAACTAGCAAAAAATCTATCATGCAAGGTCTATGCAATCAGGATGGACAGCTGTAAGAAATGGTTTATTGAGTTTAATATATTAACTCTGCCATCATGTGTAATATACTGCAATTTGATACACATTCAAGAAAATTTACAAAAGTTTATTACAAACGGTAACAACCATTCTTATAATACTAGGACAAGGATAATATTAGAGCACCAAACCAAAGACAAGAAATAACAAG
>NW_019294075.1:0-41587 GCF_000500325.1 Leptinotarsa decemlineata
TGTAAGAAGGCCTGTTAGACATCGTAGTTCATCCCTACTGTAGTCCAACAACTGTTTGGTATCAAGCTTTGAAGGGTGAATAAACGCTTTGGAGTGAGCCAATCCTGGAAGATTCTGCCTGAAGTCCATAAATCTTCTTGCCATCCAGGTATTCAATTTTTGTTTGGCAAAGCCTAAAGCGATGCCAATGACATTGGCAAAGCCTAAAGCGATGCCAATGACAGGTTCTGGTCTGATGAAGCTGCAGCACCCTCCTCTGCAAGGGAGTCAGCAGCCGCATTGCCTTCCAGGCCAGTATCGCCAGGAATGCAGACCAGAAACAATCTATTAAGTCTTTCTATCGAGGAGAGTCCATTTTGGCAATTTGCTACCAATTTAGATGGAGCCAAGAGCATCCAACAACGCACACAATTCAATAGCGCTAATTTCCGCTTGAAATACAGTCGCCTAGGTTACTAGGCAGGTTGATATCTGTACTGGATCTGCGACTGAAAACACCTGCACCTGAAAGGTGTTTTTGAGATGATCCTATAGATTTAGGTAGTGCATTGTCAAATGCTCCTTCAATATCGAGAAATACAGCAACCGCAAACTCCTTGTTGTTAAGGGATTGGGAGATTTTCTCCAAGATTGTTTATTGCTAAATCTGTCGATTTGCCGGTTTGATAAGCATACTGGTGGTTATTCAGAGGCAATTCATATAGTGCCACCCTCCTGATGTGTCCGTCCAGTAACCTCTCAAGTCCTTTCAACGGGAAGTATGTAAGCATCTACTCAACTTTTATATACTAAAGGTACATCCTCAAATTATGATTACTTAGAGTATATTATATCAATTGTAAATCAATAATANTCCTCTGAATAAGGAAGAAAAACTTTCAGTCATAGTCAGTGGGCTATGCTTGGGGAGTAATTGTTTTCTGATAGGCGTCAGTCCATTAAACCTACTGTGTAGGTATATAGAGACTGGCTTGAACGTTTGAAGTTCAGTTGCTTTAGCTTGTTTACTGCCAGTCTTCAAGCATAGCCCACTGACTAATAAGGAAAAAAAAATATCATATTCGTTAGCCTTAAAGAATACGTACACAGTGTCGTTTAATGTTATAGTCTTTGAGAACAGCTATGGTTTCATTACAAATTAAACATAGTGCTTTATTACTGGACTCGATCACAAAATACTGAAAGTTCCATTTTTCTTGGAACGTTCTGCATTCCATACTAACAGATCACACATAAAAACAATAAGTCAAATCAAAATACTTTTATTGACAGATGTTACTTTATTTCACAATAGACAGTTTCGCTTCCTTCGCCTTTCCTATGCAGACTAACTCGCAGTTGCGCCGCTAGCCTTTTTATATGCAATTATTACTGCCATCTCGAGGTGATCGGAATACACTAGCTAGAACCAGAACTTTCTCGAACCAACGCGGTAATTCCAAATATTTAATTACGCCTAATGCCACCTAGCGGGTAGCTGAAAAAGATAGTACATAGTACCACTACTCGCCACTAGATGTCGTTAAGTGTCACAATACACAATAATAATTGAAATGCNTTGCTTCTTAAGGATCTTGAGTTAACAGAAAGGCAAAGGTCATCTAAAATAGCTGAACAATTGTAGTGGAAGTTTATTATTTTATGAAGGAATAGAACCATTGCAAGTTTACGTCTGTCCTCAAGTGATAATAAACCTAATACAGACAGCCTCATTTGCGAGGTAAATCCAAAGTAGGGTAGGCCAAGTTTCCAAATTATATATTTAGAGGAGCGATTTTGCACTTTTTCAAGCCTCTCTTTATGGCAAGCATAAAGAGGACACCAAATAACATTATTATATTCCAAAATACTCCGAACCAGTGAAAAGTATAATGACTGTATAGCATCATATTCTGTAATATTCCGTGTTAGGAATCACACGTTAAAAGGTAAGACCACGTTGATCCTTAGCTCGCACAAGTTTCGACTTCTGAGGGTTGTCGTTCGTAGGGGTGCGACAGCTGGTTAACGGAAAAAACAGATTTAAACAGAATATGGCGGGTATTCCTTTTGATAAATCCGAGCATTCTGAATGAAGTAGTATCCAATGACAGACTGCCTTATTCTATAAAAATCTCAACACATTACATTTCTTAACGTTAACTATTAAACAACAGTAGGTACAAATGCAAAAGCTATCCCGGTCATTCTGAATACATTCAATATCATTGGTATGTTGCACTGTTTTGAAAAACTTATGGTCGTCTTCATACAGAGAGATATCACAGTGTTTAAACACTGATTTAACATCATTAATAAAGAGTAGAAATAATATAGGCCCAATGTGCGAACCTTGCAGAGTTATATCCGACATCCAGCAGACCTACAGACCGGTTTCGAGGTATTGCCTCTCATCAGTGCAGGAAAGATCCGATCCAAACAGAAAAGTGCCTGAGATTCGATTAATTTCAACGCCTCTCGACTGCATGTGTGAAACCTTCGTCTATTGTTAACTACTAACAGCTCCTCTTGAACAAAGCCCCAAGCGGGAAAGAAACATTCCATGTGCCAATTCTCGAAACCGGTCTGTAGGTGATCTACTCAAATGATTTCAGCATAGTCCTGCTGTTGGATGAACATCTGCGAGACTAACATCTGTGAGGTATTTTACAAAAATGTCTGTCGGATATAATTCAATATCCAGCGGGGTATTGGCCCGGAAAGTATATAATATTATTGCAATATTCGTAGGAATCTTGAATTTTTTTTTATGAAAATGTATTATTACTTAACTGCTTAATACACACTATTTCAGTTACTGATTATTAATAATATACTCGGATAAACGGCGGAAATGGCTAACGAATCCACCAGAAGAAAACAAAATTTTTCCAAGTGAATATTTAGTTATCTTTAGCCATGTCCGAGTGATATATTCACAAAACTATTTTACATAGCTTATAATATGATTGATGTTTAAAGTTGTCAGCTGAACAGTATCGTTCAGCATTAAGCAAGTTACGTGATGGTTACAAAAACTGTAGTTAAAACCATAGCTATTCTATAACAGGAAATTCATGTAGATATTGTCAAACTTACTTTCCTTCTATGCCAACACAAGCAACTTTACGATTCTACCATCTTTCATACTGCAAATTGTTCCTGTTATAAACTTACTGTTTCTAAGGAATAATAGTCTATAGAAGTGAAATATTTTTGTGTTCATTTTCAAATAATCACAGAGTATAAGAGAATGTTAACATTAACAATAAGAAAGTCTTCCTCGTATATTATATATTTTTATTTTTTGTTCTTTTTACAACTAGACCAAAGATATATGTATTATCTATTGTTTATATCTGCAAATTTTAACCATTTTATATAAATCACTGACAAATTAATAGGCATATACTATTGTATTGTACATGTAAACCATGCTTTGTCAACAAGAGTCTTTCCTCTTAGACAATAAAGTACATTGATTGATTGATTGNGGATTATTTTATCAAGAGAAATTCCAGATATACACAATTGGAAAAAAAACAGGGATTCCTTCCTAGATATTAATAAATTTTCTTCTTCAAATTTTTTTCCATTTGATATACATCACAAACTCGGTTTAGTAAAAGTTGTGGGGCTTTCAGAATAATTGAGATTAGAATTTATAAGATGATTAGAATGCATAGAGAATACTATTTCTCTCTTACTGTTGGCGTCTATTTCTTAAATATCTTTTGGGCCACTATGAGAGTTATCATTCAAAGGTTTATCTTCCAATTCCTGTTTTTCCACAACATCAGAAACCTCATCTGTAACTTCAGAATTTTTTTTATCTGTTTCTGTTGATTGTTCATCATTTGTCTGAGGTACATCAACTGAACTGGTAGGAACTTCCACAGATTCGTCAGGTTTTGGAACTTCGTTGGATGTCGTTGGTTCCTGTAACACAAGACATTGATTGTATAATTAAATGTCACTAGATGTTCTGATGTGATATAATATTTCCGCTGATTTACTGAGTACAACTCAACTGGCTATTTAAAAATGTCAAGTTGCCACTTCAATTTTCAATGTTGTTTACATTTGGAAATGAATTTAGGTGTAAGTTTTTTTTTATATGATAGTCTATGAATTGAAGATCCAAAGATGCCAATAAACAAAATTCAACGATTCCTGTTACTGGCAAATAATTCAAACACTGATATTCTCAATCTAAAAAGAGACTATTCTACTTCCCCAAAATAGGAAACTCTTATCCATTTTAATTGACCTTACCGGTTTTGAAATAGCAATAATAGGATCAATTATGTTCAAAAAATAAGGTGAATATTCATTTTCCTCAGTCCCACTTGTATCAGCGGTAATTTGAAGCAGTTTTGAAATGCACTTTTTGGTATGTCCTTGATCTCTCTCAGAGATCTCCTTAATCGTCGAAAAACGCCGGATATCTTCAATCTTGGGAACAGGAAAAAGTCGCAGGGGGCCTAATCTGGTAACTACGATGGCTGAGCCATGATTGAGGTGTTGTTTTTGGCCACAAAATATTGAACAAGCAATTACGAGTGAGCAGGTGCATTATCGTGATGCAAAAGCCATTAACTGTTTTTCTACAATACTGGGCGTTTTCTTCGTATTTTTTTAAGAACTTTATTCAAATAATGGAATTTTTCGGATATCTGCCGCAGGTTTATGGATCACAGTAGTTATTACTTCTTTTATTGCCGGTAAAATTAAATCCTCTCCAATAGCGTGAGGTTTACCTGTTTGAGCAATTAGCAAGGAGATATTGAAGGAAGCTCGGAGTTCGTCGTCGTCTTGCTTAGAAGCCGCTAAAAAAAGTTTTGACACAGTTGGCTGAGCTGAGTGTTTCTTTTCCAGTTTTNACGCCCACAAAATCAGAATTGAAGTTACCACTTCTGTCGGGGGTTTACTTAAGGGTTCCGTCAAAAGGTGGCAATACTTGTAGCCAAAATATGAGATAATGTTTCAATCTGTATTAATTCAGTTATTCACCCTAAAATATAATATGATGGAGGTGCGTGCATTACTTTACATAAAGCTATGACCTTCCTTCATGAGAATGGCGATAGTTGTCCGTACAATTATTATCTCTTCGTGGGTAATTGTTGACTATGGCTTATGAAATTTGCAAGAAATACTATCAAAAAACTTGCGACGTTCGTCCAGAGGAAGAGATAGTTCTCATGTTGCCTTTCTATTTCTAATTACAATATATGTTCTTTATTGAAAAATATTCGTTCAATAACCTAATGTCTTTCCAATATTATTCAGAATACCCCCTCCCGAATTTTTTCTTGAGAACTAAGCAAACTTCGTCTTCTTTTGTTTTTCACCACATCAATTATTTGACCGATTTGAACACTCTAATATTGTTAACATTTCTGTCCAAATCATTTTTGGATTTCTACAGATCGAGTTCATTGTACAGAGTGGACCAAATTGGACACTTAAAGGAAAACTCCTGTTTTCACACTAGATAGATGAAAACTTATGGCTGTGCCTGAGGGTCAAATTTTATGACAAACTTAATGGTGAAAACTGCGTATCGATATCTATGGTCGTCCAAAGCCTACCTGATCAAAGTGTGTGTTTCAGAGTCTACATGAAAAAAACCTTAATGTGATATGCAGTAATATACAGGGTGTCTCGTTAAAACCATAGTTTTCCATCAATAACTATTGATATCTCATTTGAAAAAATAAGTTTTTCACGCCTTTGAATTCTACGTAAAAAGTACCTTAGAAATATTTTCATAGAAACGAGAATCTTTCAACAGGAAAAAGTTGCAGCAACTTTTCGAAAATGCACATTTTCTGCGCTGTAACTCAGAAACGATGATAGATATCGATATGTTTTTGAACTTTTTTCATGTTGCTCATCACACAAAAACCTAAATAGTTTAACCAAACCCTGTTTTATTTATTTCAAGTATTCACTCTGGAATTCAAGGACCGGATCATCCCAATCCGGGAAGAGAATATTATGCAGTAGGATTTCCTCGAGTAGCTTATCTTCCAGACAATCCCAAAGGAAGGAAAATTCTTCGACTGCTCAACGTTGCTTGGCAACAAAGACTGATTTTCACAGTAAGTAGATCCCATACGACAGGTTGTGAAGACGTAGTCTCGTGGAATATCCCGCATAAAACAGAAATCGGACCAAGCAATAACAGTCACAGTTATCCCGATTCGGGGTATCTGAATAGGGTAATAAGAGAGCTGAAGGCTTTAGGAGTTACAGAAAGTGTTAACGAATGCAGGAGCTAATGAATTTCGACAACAATGATAATTGTTTTATATCATCCAAAAAAGTTCTATATTAGTCTACATATTGTTTAGTACATAGTACGATTATTTGTTATTTATCTGTCCTCAAAACTTTTAACCAAAAAATTGTGTTTGAATCTGCCAAAATAACAATTTAGATTCACATCGTCTCTTTGTCTATTTCTGGACAATAAGAAGAGTTTATAAGAGACTATTTAGTTATAGTCAATACGAAGTCAATTCGAATGGCATAACTGAATAGTTACCGAACGTCGGCAACACTTGAATATGGAGGTTTCTATTGAAACATAAATGCAATACATACACCACTGATACGACTTTATAAAAATGATAGATTTCACAATAATAAAACAGATATTTACTAGCAACAAACACATCAATCGCGGTCCCAGACTAGCGAACAACTGCCACTTTGTCCTCATCGCATCGATCTACTTCGACCGAGCAGGGTTGCCACTTTCCAATTTTGTCCGAAATCCGCGATGGATTTCCGGGCGCACTACAAGTGGTTCCAATTTTCTTCAGTTCTTTTATTTATTTATTTATCGGTCAAGTACACTACAGAATTATTATAAAATCCCAAATGGTACGTCAAGAAAGTTTCAATTGTTGAAACCAGTCAAGCATTAGAGTTCAGTTATGAACCCAACAAGTAAAATCCTTAATATAAACTATAGTAATTGCTTAAAAATAAATAAACCTATTTATTTTTCATTAGTCCAGTGCACCACAAACTATTAATAAAATACCAAATGGAACATAAAAAAGAATGAATGAATGAATGAATGATTTATTGGTAGGAAGATCCTAATACACAAACATAATATACATAATATTTCATGTTATATAGACACACATAGTAAGGATATAATACATATATACATATAGGTACACATAAATACATAATATATACCGAGTCACTTACTATCTATTCTATTGTGATACCTTTCATATAATCAGTCAAATCTTTTTTGAATTGAAACAGGTTTTTATTATTCTTCACATTTTGGGGAAGTTTGTTATATTCAATGAGGCCTTTATATAATAAAATTTTCATGGAGTTTGATAAACTACATCGTGGCAGGTGAAAATTGTCATTTTGTCTAGTAGTGTAATTGTGAGTGGAATTTCTATAAATGATAAATTCTTCGAAATAAGAAGGTAGCATATGATTGGTTATCTTNTTAATGTTAACTTTTAGACAATTAGTATTACAGTAGGTACAAAAGCTATCTAGGTCATTCTGTATACATTCAATATCATTGGTAGATTGCACTGTTTTGAAAAATTTAAGGTCGTCCGCATACAGAGAGATATTACAGTGTTTAAACACTGATTTAACATCATTAATAAAGAGTAGAAATAATATAGGACCAATGTGCGAACCTTGCGGAACTCCTGAAGTTACATGAATTGTTTCTGACACACTGTCAGCTATCCTCACATTCTGCGATCTACCGGAAAGGTAGGATTCAATAAATTTCAAGTATCTGCCCGTTGTTCCAAGATTATTAAGTTTTAAAATTAATAGTTCATGACAAACTGAATCGAAGGCTTTAGCAAGGTCAGTGTAGATAACATCAACTTGGAACCCTTGGAACCTATTATTTTTGAACATCTTGTAAGCCCAATCTCTTTTGTCACAATGTATTTTAACCTCTTTGTCATACTATGGTACACTATTTGACTTCAAAGTGTATGATCTTTCTGGTGCAATTTGAGAAATCGTCCTTGTTTCGAGGACTGTCCTTTGCTTTTGCCCAACCAAAACAATCCTTTTTTGGATGGGGTCGTCAGGTGTGATGAAAAGTGGATCTTCTATTACAATAGGAACGTTCAGAACAGTAGTTTGACACCGATGAGCCACCCAGGGGCTTTCCAACGGGGCCTAACCATCAGAGCAGAGTCCTATTGTGAGGGAATGAACGAAATGTACCGAAAATTGCGTCAGCAGCAGCCGGCAGTATTCAACAGAAGAGGACAGCCCCATCAAAACTTTCTCGCTGGTAGAACCTTCGCCAATCAGGACCAGACAAAAACGAACTTTCTTGACATCATCGAATCCCGAGCATACAATTTTTATGCTGAAGGAATCGATCAAGTTGTGGTTGGCAAAAGTGCACCGATTTAAATGGCGCTTATTTGGGTTATATTGAATAAATACTCACAGAAATTTTGCAGTTCATAGGAGACTCGTACAAACGTACAAAACTTTTGAAATAATCTAATATAATATTGAAGATCCTTCATACCACTGTATCACTGTAGGTGATATTTTGCTAACTGACCAAATTTCTATTTATCAGACAATAATGTAAATGTATTTATTTCGTGGAATAAACATGAAATATGATTGATTTCAGGATTGGATCCAGCTAGTGAAGCAATCTCTCAGTATGTCCGTATTTCAAAGCCTAGTGAATGGGCTCCTCGCCAGCCATGTCCTTTTTGTAGGCAACCCCTCAAACCAACTGTAGTTGTGATTGCATTGCCATGCAGCCATGTGCTACATTTGGAATGTTTGAATTATTCACTGAGAGAACAACAGGAATGTAACATGCATTTGCATATTCAGTGTGCTGTTTGCGGATGTATATACGGAGAAAAACATGGAAATCAACCACCGGGGACAATGGAGTGGGGTATTATCGATAGAAGTTTACCAGGTTTTCAAACCTTTAGAACGATTCAAATAATTTACAAGTGAGTTCATAATTTATTCTGAATCTGCATGAAACATTTTGATGATGGCTTCGAAGTTAGTATTGAGGGAAACATTGTAGCTTTTTGTCACGGCAATGATTTTTACATTACGAGTTTCCATTTTGTATAATGCGATTTCTTTGGTAGGTTCATAGCGAAATCCTGCAAAGTAGATAGATCATGCAAAAAAGTAACTTTCAGACACAAACTGAAAGGAAGTCCTCCTGAAACAGCTACTTTCCCAAAAATGTCGTGATGTATTTTGAAAATGAAGTCTGTGAATATAAAATCGTAAAGTGTATGTAGTTTATGAAAAAATATGTAGTTGTGTCTTTGGTTTATCATTGAAACTAATGATAATACATATCAAACCAAACCTCAAGGTTTTGGTTCAGTATATCAATAAACCTCCCCTCAATGAAAGTGGAGTTAACTATATGAGTCAAGGGCTCAGAAATCACATTGGCAACCTTTTTAATAACATGACCAGGAATTTCATCAATACCGGACGATTTTTTCTTACAAACTTTTTTGATAACTTGTTCAATTTCCATTTTAGTTGCTGGATATAAACAAATACTTTGATGAGCAGATGACATATAATTAATATTTTTAGTGTCAGGTTTAGATATGCTACTACTGATAGTTGAGAAGTAGTCACTGAAAAGGTTGCATATAGCAAAATTATTAGAAATAATGTCTCCACCTTCAGCACTTTGTAGACAAGGTATTTCATTGCCAGTATAACCATTCTGAGCTTCCTTGATTTTCCAGGATTCTTTCACCTTACTGTCAGCAGAAGAGATTCCTATCATCATTGCAAGTTTTTTTAGCATGTTTTAATTTAACCTGATATATTGTTTTAAGTTCTTGATATTCCCTATGATATAAACCGTTTTTATATATCTTGTTGAGCTCAGACAACTCAGTTAATCTTCTACTAATTTCTCTCAACTCAGTAGTTATCCACCTGGAGTCCACAGCTTTTTTTTATATTGACTAACTTTTTTGGAAATGAAGTGTCAAAATAATAGAAAACTGTATTATAGAGACTATCAAACTTAGAATTTGCACCAACTCAGTGTTACACTAAAGATTAATCAGTATCCAACAGTAAACTAGAAAATTTCTCAATATTATAGTCACTAAAATATCTCATGTATGTTTCTTGGTTATGGTCTACCTGATTGTAGCGGAAAGTTGCCAACTGGAAAGTGTGGTCAGATATCGAGGAATGATTAATGGAATAACTAATAGGATCAGAAGTGGACAAAATGTTATCAATATATGTTGCAGAATCACCCCATATACGAGTAGGTTCGCTTATAATAGCACTAATGTTATGTTGCTTAAGTATATTAATGAAGTCAGTTGTATCATTACTAAACCTTAACATATCAGTGTTATCACACCTATTTAATGTTCCTTGAATTATTTTTCAAACACTCTATATTAAATAAAACAATTCAATAGGAAAATATAGTACTTTCTACACAAGGTTGTCTGTAGTATTGAAAAAAGATCTAGAGCCGGATCCCAAAGACAATCAGATGTTGAATACCGAGGCAGAAATCTATCAAACACTTTTCCATCACCAGTACGAAAATGCTGTCTGTCTATGGGCGTTTCGCTAATCAAGTGAGCACCATCAGTTTTAGTCATCTTCTAACGATGCTAACTTGATTACCACAATGCGCGTCGAAAGACAGCGCGAGACAGATCCAGAGGTTCCAAATTCCACCTGTTGAAACGTGGTAGGTATTAGTTATTTGATAGCCATGACAGAGAAGGGTGATCAGTGGTTCATGGCGAATCAGTTGTATACTTTCTGAATAGGTGAAATATTAGGACAATTCGTGAAAAATTGTTTTATCTATCAATAGATAAATAAAAATGTTTCGTGTAAGGTTTTCCCCATTATCCATCTGTGCAGTACATAACCATAATATAAAAAAAGTCTCACTGTAACTTCTGCGACTGCATCCAACAGGCTGGCTTGTGTTTCATGAAGTTTATTATTAGCAACAGCACAATTATTTTGCATTTCTTTAAGGTCTCTTGATAAAACTTCGTTTGCCACCTTCAGCATCTTGACTTCATTCAGTATCATTTTACTCTGAAACAAAAATATTTTTCATTACATAAAATAATTTTTTCAATCTCATTCAGATTCTCAAATCAATTTTGTTTTAGCTTTAAGTAAAAAAGGGTACACTTCTCTTATAATACAAGTTATTCCAATATTTGGATGANGTGTTACACTAAAGATTAAAGATGAGTGCTTATTTAAAGAGGTGTGTTATTTATGCAGTAATCATGAGAAATAACATTATGTTTAAGGGTGTACTTCGAGTATTTACATTTGTTTGTGTTGAGGGAAAGATTATATTTGGTATAGCAAAGGTACAAAAGTCCAAGTCTTTTTGTAAAATTAAGCAGTCCTCCTCTGACGTAATGGGCAGAAAAATTTTCAAATCATCTGCAAAGAGTTAAGAAGTTTCTAGAGAGATTATTTCCTAAGTGGTTAATGAAAAGTGAGAATAAAAGAGGGGCGAAATTGCTTCCTTGAGGGGCACCACTGTTAGCAATAAATTGGAACAACTTGTGACCCCTATAATCTACTTTTTCTGAAATTTATTACTTCATAAAAGTTTTTTACATGATACATTTCAAAATCGTCAAAGAATTACTAGTTTGACGAAAAATTGATACAAGTGCAATAATATTACATCATTATTAAAAGAAAAGGTAAATGATTTAAAACATTTTTATTTCACATTTAACGAAAGTACACATTTTTGCATAAAACATTTCTAACTTAAGTACTTATCAAAAGTATATCTACAATGAAACTATAATATAAATATATCGTACAAATAAACTTTTTCAAGCTTTACAGCTAATGATAATAACCCAACTATCTATATTATGTTTAATACATCAAATCTATGGAAAAAAAAAAGAACTGCCTGCTAATGCCGCGCAGAAAGCTGAAGTAAAACTATCAGGCACCTGCGCGACGTCTTCCATTTGGAAGATTCGTTGCAGATAACATCCTATACAGGGCGTTCCAACGAAAACTTGACCCCTCCCTGTGAGTCAAAAACGGGAACACAATAGTTATTATTTCCAGAGGGACTAATTCTAATATGGAAATCATACCCGAAACTTCACCTCCCTGCGGTGAGCAACTATCCCCCCTATTTTCTTCAATGGCATGAGGGGTCGAGTGATACGTCATTTAAAACGTCTTTTGTCCCTCTATTACTTCTTAATTTTTTCCGAAATTGGTTCATTCGTTATTGAGAAATCAAATGTTGAACGTTTTATTTAAGAAAAAACAGAAAATTCACTATTGCTCCTTTTATTGAGGAAATCAACAAAAGTAATATCAACACACAAAAAATCTGTTTTTCCGTTAACCAGCTATCGCACCCCTACGAACGACAACCCTCCGAAGTCGAAACTTGTGCGAGCTAAGGATTAACGAGGTCTTACCAAATTCCCTTCAATTCTAAAAACAGCCATGATCATACCAGTTCATAAGAAGAACGATACATCAGATATTAAAAACTATCGCCCCGTGGCCCTGCTAAGCATTTTCTCAAAAATTTTTGAAAAGGTTGTGAATGAGAGAATATTAAGATTTTTATCAAGGTTTAAGATCCTGTCCGATTCCCAACATGGTTTTTGCAAAGGCAAGTCCACTCAATCAGCTACTTGGAGATTCTTAGAAATTATATACGCTTCTTTAGATAGGGGTAAGCATGTTGCAGGAGTATTCTTCGATCTGTCACGTGCGTTCGATTGTTTAAATTTTAAATTCATCGAGAGCAAATTATATAATCTAGGATTTAGAGGGGACTTCCTAGAATGGATCATTGACTTTCTTACAGATCGTAGGATGTTCGTCAAGATTAAAGATATGAAATCAGACTATCACAATATATGTTCTAGAGTTCCTCAAGGCTCTGTGTTAGGTCCGCTGATCTTTCTGTTGTTTGTAAATGATCTGCCTACTCATTTCACCAGTAATGAACATGCTCTCACTCTTTTCGCAGATGACACGTCTTTAGCTGTATCAGCAGAGAGACAGGAGGAATTAAAATCAAAAACAGAGGAATTAATATCACTGTTCTAGACAATCTATCAGACAAGTACCTAGCTAGAGCGTCTGGTGTATCAGCTACTAGTGTTTTTCAGATTTTGAAAGCCTACAAATTCCATCCTTTCAAAATAAGATGATCCTAATCGTCGACTTCAGTTTTGTGAGGTGTTCAGCGAGAAATTGACCAATAACCCAAACCTATTATACAATACATGTTTTTTAGACGAAAATTCTTTCATGTTGAATGGTGAAATGAATAGACATAATTGTCATTACGGCAGCGATGTGAATCCTCATTTAGTAATGGAAACACATTCACAAACTCCACAAAAATTGAATGTCTGGCCCGACATTCTTGATAATCATATTGTTGGGCCATTCTTCATTGAAGGTAATCTCAATGGATCTATTACAAGACTGTGTAGATCCTATGATTACACAAATTTTAGAAAATGATGACAATTTAGTAGAAAATGAAATAACATTCCAGCATGATGGTGCACCCCCACATTTTGATGTTCGGGTGAGAGTTGGAGGGAACAACAAAATGTCACTCCATCTAGTGGACGAGGTACTAACCACCGATTCCTCTGAATAAGGAAGAAAAACTTTCTTATCAGTTAGACTGGCAATAAACAAATCTAAAGAAATGAACTTTAAATGTTCAAGCCAGTCTCGAATATACCTACACAGGTACTAACCTCGCTCCAACTTAGGAAGAGGAATGAAATACTCTGAAAGAATTCCGATTTTCAATTATGGAATATCATGGACTTTAGGTCGATGATGGCCACTATCTTGCACTGATGATTCCTGCACTGACGCCTGTCGGATACAATCCAACGCCCTTCGTGGTATTAACCAAGGAAATAGTTGTTTTCTGATAGGCGTCATCCCATTCAACCTACTGTGTAGGTATATTCGAGACTGGCTTGAACGTTTAAAGTTAATTTCTTTAGATTTGTTTACTGCCAGTCTTCAAGCATGGCCCACTGACTAATAAGAAAGTTTTCCAATGCGTTTAACCGGCAGAAGGGGTCCAGTCCAGCTAGATCACCTGATCTGCCAACGATGGACTTATTTCTGTGGGGACACCTGAAGTCGAAAGTGTACTACTAAGCCCACAAATCTAGAAGACCTGCGACAGAGAATTGTTTGGGAATGCCGATTGCTGACATCTTGAATAATGTATGGAATGCTTTCGAGAGTAGACTGTATTATTGTATGGAACTAGGCGGAGGTCATTTTGAACAATTTATTCGTTGATTTTGTTTCCACTGATAATATTTGTTGTTGATTTCCTCAAACAAATAAACGACAGCGAATTTTCTGTTTTTTCTTAAATAAAACGTTCAACATTTAATTTATCAATAACGAATGAACCGATTTCGAAAAAAATTACAGAAGTAGTAGAGGGACAAAAGACCTTTCAAATGATGTATCACTCGACCACTGAAAAAAATAGTGGTGGGAGTAGTTGCTGACCGCAGGGGATTGAAGTTTCCATATCAGAATTAGTCCCTCTAGAAATAAAAATTGACGTGTTCTTCGAAATTTTCGATTACACGTCCGTTTCTGACTTACAGGGGAGGTCAAGTTTTCGTTGGACCGCCCTGTATATGAAAAGCTGAAATTAACTTCGCTTGCTCAATTGACCGGTTTCGGAGTACTAGCTCCTCGTCAGTGCCGGGTGGGTCATTTCAGACGTGGGTGGGTAATATTTTTATAATTCTCAACCCTGGAAGTAACAAATTTATCAGTTTTTGGTCAAAATTCGATTATTGTATAACTTGGTACGATCAAAAATAGCATCTCAATTCATCTCATTCATGATTATCTCAATAACATATACTCCGAAGTTGATGCCAATAGTTTTGTATTTAGCATTTTTTTGATCTGTCAATGGCATTTGACACTGTTTCATCAGATTTTCTATATATAAAATTAGAGAGGCTTGGGTTTCCGCATAACATACTGACTTGGATAAAAACCTATATGAGTGGTCGGCATTTGACAGTCAAATATAACAATATTGTGTCCAAGGAACATGATGTGACATTAGGAGTTCCTCAGGGATCAGTACTGGGACCTTTACTTTTTGTGGTATTCGTTAATGATCTCTCAGAACATGTTAACAATTGCCACATNTCATACAAATGCACATTTACATAGGGAAACCAATTTCAAAGAAAGGTTGGGAATAAATGTTTGGTTGGGAATTGTAGGAACAAACATCCCTGGCCCTTTCTTTTATGATGATCATTTGAATAGTGAAATGTATCTTCATTTTCTATTCAATGAATTTGATGGCTACTTAGATGAATTTCCAGTGGATATCCGTTATGAAATACAATATTGTCAACAGGACGGCGCTTCTCCCCATAATGCAGCAATAGTAAGGGAACAAATAGATGCAATATTCCCAAGAAGAAGGATTGGAAATAATGGACCAATTAACTGGCCAGCTCGATCCACATATCTTACTCCTTTAGATTTCTTGTCTGGGGATACACAAGGATAAAGTTTTTTCAATACCGAGTACAGATATCGACCATCTCAAATAAAAAATAAGAGATGCATGTATTAGTGTTACACCTATTTTGCTAGAAAATTGCCACAGAAATTTTCTGGACCAACAACTTATGTGCATTTAACAAAGAGGTCGTCAATTCGAGCATTTAATGTAGATTGCCCTGTAGCTTTGATTTTCCGTATTTGTTTCATTTTTCCCAAAAGTTTATGATGAAATAAATTGTTTTTCTGTTTGATTGTTGTCACTAATGATGGTGGTTATTTCAAATGAAACGCTATAAAAATATCAAATGTGATAGATATACCCTTGGATTGTGAATTTATTGCTTTATCAAAACGTGTCATCAGCCACGTGCTTTATCAGCTTTATCAGCTTTATCGTGCTTTATCAGCTTTATCAGCCACGTGTAAAACGTGGCTGTGTTGACACGAAACATTTTATTGAATATTTATTATTACATCATTATAGTACACTTCGAATACAAAAACATTTCCTTTTTTCATTTTTTTATATTCTCTGAAATAACAACTCCATTCGAAAAAAACGAAAAACAGCATTTTTGGTTTTTTCGGTATAACTTGTGGCTCTTGCCCAAAACTTTATATTGGTCAAAGGGGAGAACTTTTTCCCAAAGAATTAAATAGCATAGAAGTGGTTTCTTGAATGGAAAGACCAACTCCACATTTGCAAACCATCTTTTAGCAGAAGGACATGAGTTCAATCATGACTATGAAGTATTACATTTAAAAGATAAAAGTTTGAAATTCTATTTTATAGAATGTTGAGAAATAAATAGATTTACCAATTCGGGTAATTTACTGAATGGCCAAACAGAATTAAATAACTCTCTGTCACTGAAAATTTGTCAAATGTAGAAACTGGTACTTGAGCTCAGGTCATTTCATTCTTTACATTAAAAACTCAGGTACACATTAATTGGCTAGGTAAAACACAGGTACTTGAAGTTTAGGTATTGAAAAAACATATAAAGCATTGAATATGTAGGTTTTAGTTAGTAAAGACAAGCCTGAAGAAGCTATTCTATAGCGAAATACATAACACATTTTTGTAAAACTGTGTAGTGAAAATTTCACAATAAAGTGTCACTTGAATAAGTTCTGGATTTTTATCCAGAACTTAATTTTTATCAAGTATCGGGTGATTCCATCACATATCTACCAAACTAGTTATAAAAATTTATGAAAGTGTTATGTCACAACACTTCCAGTTGATTTTATCAAGTAGTGCTCTGTCTTTTTCCACTGCTTACCAAATGCCATATTCCAAAGAGTATAGTAGCAGAACGAACATGTAGACACAAGCAGCATCTCCATTCTTTGTTTCTCTCCGAGCCCAATTTTAAACGCATAGAGAACATTCTGAAACATAATCAAGCACAAACCATCAATGAGGGATAAATAGATGGGGTACACCTTAAGAAACGGGTGGAAAAAAATACAAACAGATAGAAAGAATATCTATTAACATTATTTCATTTTCATGTTTTGCTGACTATACGATCACAAAAAAGTTTGTTACAGTTGTAAAAAATTGAATTATATAATGACGTCTTAATTTTTGGTAGTGAACATCCACAAACAAGAAGGAGAATCAGAAAACAGTGGAAAATGAGAAAACTTTTATTTGTAACTATCGTTACTGCAGTTTCATCCTATATGGGCTTTTTCAACGATAGTTACAAATAAAAGTGGTAAAAAAAACAGAAAGTTTCAATTCTCATTTTTCATTATTATTTTATAAAGATAACATAAACTTAGAAGACGATCCACAAATCTTTGTCACTTGTAGGTAAAATTGCTAATGAAATGTATATTACAAATGTTTCCTACTGTTTCAGACCAATTCTAGATGCCTGAAGAGTTTGTATATCTCTACCTATTTAGGGAAGAGATTTGTTTTTGAATCTGTTGAACTTATTCAGATATTGTATAGTTGGAAAAATATATTAGAAATGTATCACTGAAACTAGTCTCAATAATCCATATGAATTTCTTGATGGGTAATAAGTCATGACAAAATATATTATTTAGCATTGTAATCTAGACATTACAGTGTTACTCTTTGCTGGACCTTACTAGTTTAATCTGAGATGAACTAATTACAAATTTCAATTATTTGAAAGCTGAATAAATTCAAAGGTCATGTGAATGATTTTAAAACTCTCGACCTACAGTACTGTTACTGAGTATATTGTTACGACTTGGGTTGATCATTAATTGATTACACTGAATAATGAAACTTAACTTTATTTAACTTTAAATGCACAAATACTTCAACTAAAACTTCAACTATTATTTGAATGTCTGTCGTCTTACTAGATCACTTCGCATACCGCACTGTAACGTCCACTTGATTATGTCGATATTCTCGTGGCTAACGTTTAAATATCGTAATCGAATGCCATAGAAATTTCGCCGAAGTTTCGGCGAAATCGGTAACATTATTCTCGCTGATTCTAGAGCGGCAGGAAACATGGTTACCAGTAGCAGCCGGCGTAATTTTTTTTCGGGCATGATTTACAACAATATAAGTTACTGAGTACACTTCTACTGTCGATTTGAAAATGTCGAATTCGCATTCCAATTTTCAATGTTGTTTCATTTGGAAATGAACTGATATTAGGTGAAAGATTTTTCACATGATGGTCTATAAATTGATGATCCAAAGATGCCAAAAGAAAATTTAACAATACCTACTTGTTTTTGACGAATATTCTTAAAACAACCACTGATATTCTCGATCTGAAAAGAGATTATTCTAGTTTACCAAAATAGGAAACTTAGGTCCATTTTAACCGACCTTACCGTTTCCGAGATAGGAATAGAAAGATCATCTGGAAAAAAATGGACTACACGAGGTCTGAATAAGGAAGAAAAACTTTCTTATTAGTCAGTGGGCTATGCTTGAAAACTGTCTTCTGTGAAGATTCCTGCACTGACGCCTGTCGGATATAATCCAACGTCCTTCATGGTATTAGCCAGGGGATTAGTTGTTTTCTGATAGGCGTCAGTTCATTTAACATACTGTGTAGGTATATACGAGACTGGCTTGAACGTTTAAAGTTCATTTCTTTAGATTTGTTTACCGCCAGACTTCAAGCATAGCCACTGACTAATAAGAAAGGATTAGATAATGTTTGACTAACGTAGTAGATAGAATTTTGATATTGGATTGTATTTCGACCCTGGATATTGTATTGTGTTTATTGTGTAGGAATCCTGTGAATGGTATCCGGTTCAATTCCATAACGAATGTTTGGAATACAAACTGAGCAGAGAGAAGTGTTTTTTGTATCATTCAGTGTTCATATAAAAGTATTTCTTTCCAAAGTATTTTTCTTTCGTGGAAGTAGCTGTTACAAGGAGGGCTTTTTCTTCCAGTTCGTGTCTGAAAGTTATTTCTTTGCATGATCTGCATCTTTCCCAAACATGGTTTATTGTTTTGGTGTTGAATGGTGTTTCCGTTAGAATTTAGGTCGTATTCAGATGTAACTGATTGGATATACCTACATTAGCTTCGTGTGGAGGTGGTATGTTTTCTGTAGATCGAGATGCTATATTGTTTGATACATTATAGTTGGCTTTGAAATTTGGACACTTTGAAGCTAAATGGTAGTTTTGCTTGCATGTGAAACAAATTTGATCATTCACCAATAGAAAGATATGCGATAGGTTACGAGAATGGAATTGGGAATTATATAGCATTCGTATGTAGGAAAATGTAGATTTACCTAAGTAAACTTCAGAATACGTGGACTATTCAACAAATGAAATGAATGTTCAAATTTTGGGGGCTACGCACATACAATTATCTATTTTTTTTATTTTTTCATGTTGGTACATTCGTATCGAATATATGTTCACAGTTTCATTTGTTTAACATGTTTAGTTTGTTGAATGATGGGCATAAAAATTAGAAATGTTTTGCTTGTTCGGCGATTTTCTGTTATCGAAAAAAATGGATCAAAGCAGTTGCGTCAAATTAAGTGTAAAACATGAAATTGAGTGCTCAAAACCACATGAAATACTGACAGTGGCTTACGATGATCGTACTCTGGGTCAGAAACATGTTTAAAAGTGGTACAAACTTTTCACAGAAGGTCAACAAGACGTAAATGACGACGCTAGCCATGGACGCCCCAGCACAAGATTGAAGAGATCCATGAAAGGACGGCGTTTTGCGACGATTGAAGGTATAAAAACCAAATAACTGAGAGAGGTCAAGTGCATATCAGAAGAACTGCTTCGAGGATTGGAAAAACGCTGGTACAAGTGTATTATATCTGAATGGGAGTACTTTGAAAGAAGCAAAATAGAAGAAATTGATGAATAAATAAATATTTTTTGAGAATAATGAAAATTCACCTTATTGTTTGAACAAAAAGCTTATGTTTATATTACGGATCCGAAGTTCCTATGGTTATTGGTGTCACAGTTATTCGTGTCATAGTTATTGGTGTCATAGTTTTTGAAATACAGTTTCTACAATAGAGTGGGGAACTGAAAGACTTACATTACATGTGGAGCTCGTGCTAGGAGAGAAGAATTGCCGACAGTTATGAATCCATCATAATTGAATAATATCTTCAACAGCTTCTTCATTTCAATATTGCAAATTGTGTTATATGAAAGTCTGGATGAAAATATGATGTTTTTGGCTGAATTTTGTTTCTTCTATTGAATTGAAGATGATATGGTTAGCTTTTTGCCCGGAAATTCGGGTGCTGAGCTGACGGATGAGTACAATGATTTCTGTTGTGGTATATGATTTGATAGGTTTTAGGTGTTTCCGTTCTCAGGAAACCCCATCGATATTTTATGAACCGTGGTCAGGTCATTGAGTTTCTGAATAGGGCTCCGCGTGCGATGAGTTCGCTAAATGATAAGCTTTGTGCTGGGTTTGTTGATATTTCCAACAAAAGTTTTCTAAATATGTTGATTACATTTAATAAGTTAATAGAAGACTCGCTTATAATCTCCAGCTATTCATATACACTTGGGGTAGACACTTATATACTCTAAATTGATGTTTATCCGATATTAACAATAAAAATTCGGAATATTTCTATACTGGAACTATAGGTATCATGTTTTGATTTTTCCCAAGTTCATTTTCCGTGGGAATTCGAAAACTTTACTTTTTTCAATCCACCCAATATCAGTAAATAGTTAAAATATATTCTAGTAATTTAGATCCGAAATCTAAACGTGTAATAGATCGAAATTCAATGATTTTTTGTTATAATATAGATTTTTTAATATAATCCCAAGCCCATTCAAACCAGAGATGTTTTTTTCCAAATCCACCCAATATCTGTAAACAGATCAATTCCATTTGTCACAGCAAACGCGCCGGTGCTAAGTTCGATTTTTTTTACTAAAACACCAAAAATATTATATCAAAAATCGAGTCCAATGGACGGCTCAGGTGAACCATCTAACTCCAGTTCACATTCATTTTCAGGGCCTTATGTTGGTGTCGAATCTAAGGTCAAAGGCGAGTACGCCGACGATATGGGTTCAATTCACATCCGAATCTGCTATTAGTTATCTAATTCCAAATAAAATCAAAAGGTTGCGCTGACATTTGAAGTTTCTTAATAAATGAGGGTTCAATCTGAAACCTATGTTTCATGTTCCATCACTTCAAAAATGGCCGATGACAGGCCACACCCGTCGTGAGGCGGCTCAGGATGCGCCAAGTTCAAAATTATGGGAAAATAATCAATTCAAATTTCCCTCTAAAAACTGTCACCATCTTGGGTTATAACTCGTTATTTATCGTCTAAGGTTTTTTTCTCGAATGTATACATATAACCATAAAATAAGATTTAAACAAATAAGAGGGATCATCTTAATAAGCCAAGACACGCAAAAGATGTTCAAACATTACTTTTTTTAATTGTGTCACTTTTTTCTTATACGTATATTTCTTTGTATCGAGACCATATCTGATAGATATCCAGTTGTTCTTTGCCACCCTAATTGAATTTATATGCCTACTAGCGATTCGCCTCGGATCCACACGGGTGCAATGCTAATATTAAATATACATATAAACGTGTGCCATCGCTGCTAATTATAAAGTGCTATAGACCGAAGTGCGGCCTTCAACGATCTCTTTTTGGGCACTGCCGCCCCCCTCCGTCCTGCACCGCCGCACCCACAATGTTCCTGCATTTTAAATCTGTGATATCTTCGACAATAATCATTTAAATTACATACTGTAATGGGGGGCCATATTGATTCATAATAAGTGTACAATGTATTTAGCCGGATAAGCCATTATTTCTCGTGAAATGTGAAGGATAAAAAATGGTTATTGAGGGTTATGCCTAAGAGATAGACAGACATATACCATCACGGACTTTTTTGTACACCTTTCTAAGGTGTACAATACTGTAGTACATTTTTTGATATATCTCGTAAGGTTCAGTCAGTGTTTGCAATGTAAGCGCAAAAAATGAGTTTATTAACATCACATTGTAACCCTCTACGATTATCAGTGTTTCTCTACTATATTGTTGTAAATCATACCCGAAAGAAAATAACACCGGCCGCTACTGGTAACCATAATCCAATCGTGAATAGCTAACAGCGCGCGAATATACGATGTTCCGTGCCCCCGTGCAATAGATAAACTATCAAAGCAGAAAATCTTTCTTGACCCATTGTATTTTTTAAATGAAAATAAAATAAATAAATAAAAAAATCATGACGTGTAGTTTTTGGAGTTTTTATACTTTTTTTAATTTATTTTCGGTTCGAGGTCTGTAAATATGTAGGCTAGGTCAAAAGTGAATGGGCCTATTCCATCCTCCTCCGCAACCCGCAAGGATTTATTGTGGCTCACACTTATTCACACTCGACCAAATAAACCCAGCTTCTTGACGAAGCCGATTAGTTTATATGACGAGTGATTTTTCTGGTCAGATGGACTCTGTAAACCTGATTCGGTCCGCAGCGGAGTAGGCACAAAGTGTATGCTCTGTTGTTTCATCATTTTCCAAACAGAGGCGACACACTGTCTTCCGATAGTCCGAGTCTCGGCATATGATGATTCAGACGACTGATCTGTAAGGAGGCCTGTTATAGTTCATTTAGTATTGTCTAAGAGTAAAAGAATATCAAGAAAGCAAACATGTCGTTACATCAAAGAAAGCAACATTGCCATTGAAATAGAGATATGCGACAAAAAACGCGAAAACACCGATAAAGAATGCGAAAATACCGCCAAAAAAACCGATATTACGTTTAAGATGATATTAATAGGCGTCGAACTGGGGGTATTAATATAGTTTCATTAGGATTGATGACAACTGGAATAATTTTTTCTGATAATGAGTCTATGCGATCATCCAGATCCCACATCTCTGCTTCGATTCTGATTGTTTTGTGGATACATTTTTACCAAGTTTTTTGGTCGACTGTTTCCAGAACACTGTATAGGTATTTCTTCACTTCACACAGCTTGAAGGTCTTATTATGCCTTGCGATGAATCCTTTAACTTGAGCCCAAACCAACTCTATTGGATTCAGTTCACAGTGATAAGGCGGCAACCGAAGAACCAGCATTCCTTTAGTATTCGCCATCTCATCGGTGACATACCTGACGAATATGTTTTTAAACCATTCTTTGAATACTGTGGCATTTCTTGATGATAATCCCCATTTTTCTTCGATTCAAATAACATCAATCCATCTTTCACGAATCCTTCACTGTTGCCTATGTGAGTGATGATAAGACGACGACCTCTTCCAACTGGAATTTTCAAACCAGTGGACCAACTGTCCATAAAGGCTTGTCTTCCACTTTTGATGTTCTGATCTTGCCAAACCTTCGACCCTCATTGACCCATATTTCATCCAAATAAAAAATATATTTACCTAGTGCTCTGGCTTTCTTTATTTCTGTGAAATTCAGCTCATGTAATATCTTCCATAATCGAGTTCTTCTTATATCAGGAAAAAAACTGTCTTCACGAATAACTGACAAAACTTTATTTAATGTAGGTATTTCGTTTTTTATGTGAAAAGAGAGTACTGTTCAAATAGAATAGAATTCTTGACTTCTTCATCGATAACCAAACACTTTCTACCAGTGGATACTTTCGGCTCGAATTTTTTTTTGTTTTCCTTGAGAATTCTAAAAATTGTCGATCTATTGATTGATACCGGTCATACTCGCGCATTTTTGCACTACTTCCTCCTTACTTTTTATTTTGGGCGGATATTGTATTCTCAAAGAATCATATACATTCATAACAATTGTTTTTTCGTTCATATTTAATGGTGACAATTTCGGACGTTTCACGATTCCCGAACAACTAGCTTCCATGTTGTATAGCTGTTTATTCAACGCGCTCTCGAAGTAAACTGAAGAATATCACGAATAACCCCGCTAAAAAGCCAAGTCGATCTTATTGATGGGTGCGATGTGTCTGTTGACAGTATAATTCAAAGAAATATCTATTTATACCGCTTTCAAAAAAACAATTTTTTTTCAGTCCCCTTCAACTATATACCTATTTGTTGGAGAATGTCTTGGTTACTACTGGACATATGATAAATATGTAACAAAAGGGCTCAATAGACAATTTTTAAAAATTCAATATATGACTTCGAGATAAAAGCATATAGGTACGTATTTTCTGACCAACAGAAATGGATAATATATACATAACTCAGTACTTGCAATGTCGTTAATTTCTCAGATTATAAAAACATACCTGTTGTTTCCTTGACATTTTTTCCAACTACAGAATTTTGTAATAGATGACTGATTCGAAAGGCATTGTTACCTAAAACAAACCCCCGATCATGGATATCACAGTCGGCTTGTACGGGAAGTCATAGAAATCCATTAACATACGGAAAACTACAACAGAAAAGAAGATGCGGTAACGCTTAACCGGATTTGAAATCCCCTACTAAAAGATGCTAAAGTGGCAACAGCGCAATGCAATGTTACGTCATTAACAGGTGATAACACTTCGGCCAATAACAACTCTTCAACAAGAGAGGCGGACTACCTGAGTCAACATAAATACAACCTACTAACTGAAATCACCAGTCATCGGTGAATCATCAAGATGAAGAAACCAGCCACTCGTGCTGGCGAAACGTTAGGATGCAGTTCCAAACTACGACGGCCTTCAAACCCGAATGGAGATAGTAAAACTGAGTGCATCACAAGTCCATGATATAAGTGCATATAAGAAAATTCACTTCTTGATAATAATGAAGTTTCAGTGTCACTTTGTTTCGGGTTTGAAGCCCGTGGATTTTTGGAATTTCTTCCTGACGTTTCGCTGGCGCGAGTGGCTAGCTTCTTCAAAGGGTTATTTATCCTGGATTAATATCCGAATCAGTCATCAGATATTAATCCATGATGTATAAACCTCTGGGACTTCCGATATAGCATTCAACAACAAGTGTAAATAATGAAATTGTTTTATCAAAATAGGTGTTCTGTTCGGGCAACGTATCGCGCGCCTGTCTTATTTTACGGTCGCCATAATCGTCCCACCGTGAGGACTATTCGCAATGTGGTAGATAAATTTAGAGTCCAGTGGTTCAGTAAACGATCGACAAACACCCGTATGTCGAAGAAACGCAAGAAAACATCACCGCTGTCTGTGAGAGTGTGCAGCAGAATCCGAGGCAGGCATTAAAACCGGAGGAGCTTATTGAACAAGTCAGAAAATATCCATTTCTATATGATCAGACTAAAGAGCTGTACCGCTGTTCTCTGTGAGAGCTCTTCCATTTTCTTCATCTTCTTCTTCTAAAGTGCCATAATGGCTATATCGCAGTTGCTAAAATTCTTGAACATTTTGCTTAGAGGACCTTCCGAGATATTGTTTGAATCAACACTGGCGAGAGTAGCAAGTGTATCAAGCTGGAGCGGTAAATCGGACAGAAGTCGGAAGCATGTAAGACAAGTGTGATTACCCACTGGGGATCCTGCACTGATCCGCTTTTGAGGCAAAATTAAACCGGAGTCGGATCGGAGAGGTGTATGAAGAAGTGTATTCTGGCCTTTATACGTCAAAGTCATGGAAAATTGGACGTTTCAGATACGCTCCACCCAGAGAAGCCGTGGCGGACACTTGAAGAATGTTATATTCCACACATAATGGCATCAATAGGTCTTTCAAACGAAAAAACAATTTAGATATCTCACACACTTTTTTTTATTTAAATTTAGAAATAGGAAGCGAAAGACCCATATTCTTCCCTCCATCAAGAAAGTCCTGAATAACAAAACCAGGAAACACAAAGTGCTCAAAAACAAACTTCAATGAACGGCTGGTCTGATGCAAAAATGTTTCCATGGACATAATATTCCACAGAACTGTATTACCGATTTGTTAGAGATTTTACAAAGGCGTGGCCATCACGAATTAGCCAAAGATGCGAGAAGCCTCATGAGAACCCAAGGGGATTTACAAATGTGGTTGATGTAATGTGATCTTTCGGTTGGAAAAGATGCAAAAGTATCATCGATACCCACACCGATGACATCAAGAACTTGCACCACACTGAAGGTGTGTACATACACTGCGAAACTTAAAACCTTGTTTTTTTTTGGAAAAATTGTTTTCCTACACTATGTACCTTTTTTCGGCGAACACCATATAAATGTTTGGGAAAGAAAAGTTTTGACTTTCTACTTTTTCATCTTTTTACAAAAAATGTGGGAATCTTCCAAAGAAAGGAAGAAAGATAAAGATGGAGAAGTAGAAATCCAAAATATTTCTATCCCAAAAATTATCTCTACTAAAAACATACCCCTTTTAATTTGAAAATTATATTCAATATATGCTAGCAGTGCTAAACTCGATGTCTGTTTCCAAATACTGTCTATTAGTGTTTACTTATGAAATTAAGATGGGTCTAGCACCTGCATATCTTGTTATTAAAATAATTAATTTATAACTACCAGATTCAGCCTCATCAAACAAGAAACAGAAATAATTTTCACGTACCACAACTGCTACTTCACAAAATTTCCTATTTTTCAGGGATCTAAATGCTCTTAATAAATTACCCGTTTCTGTTCAAGAGGCAACCTCTCTTTATACCTTTAAAACAAGTTTAAAAAGTCATATGTTGAAGTAATCTGTATCCATTCAAGTTCTGACTTTATGCTATTGTATTTTTTCAACTCTTATTTTAACTGTGATTAACTCAAGTTGAATGGGTTTTGTATTTTTTATGTTATGTGTTATATTTTATATATTCTGACAAACTGTATGTAACTACCTTTTTTGTGCTGAATAAAGGATCAATAATAGTTTGTTTCTCGATCCATTGTAATCTGGCACTAGGAATTTACCAATATTTGTTAGAATTACAAGCAGTCATCAAAAATAATCATACTATCTAGTTCATCAAACATTTAAGCGAAGGTATATATCACAAATAGAGGTAGGTAATATTTGTGGTGACCATCATCTACGGTAAAGACTGGATAGATGATGTAATGTAACACCATCAAAAATTGTACAAATAACCCTTTATTCACCACACCCATCTCACTTCACACCTGGATGCACATTTTGATAAACGAGTTATCATCACTTGGGTAACAACACAGGAAAGATTATAGTTATCAAAATGTGCATATAAATAGGTCTAAAAGTGAGTGGTGTGGGAAAGCAGTTATTTGTGCAATTTTTATTAGTGATCATATATAGCAGTGATGTAAAAGTTACATAACATATATTATAGTGTATGTTATGTGACATTTATGTCAGTTTGTTACATTTTTTATATACTATTTATTTCATTAAATAATATAAAATATATATATTGTCATAATTATGTAAAAGTTACACAAAATATAATGTATATTATGTAATATTTAGGTCACTTTGTTACATAATATTCACCTAATAAAAAAATACATAATAAAGTGGTTACATCAGTGTTACATAAAAATGATATTGTCGTATTTCCCAGTAAACACACTTGTTACATTTACGTAAATATGACATAAACCTAAGGGAACATGTTTATGTAATACATTTATGTAAATACTTCATTACATTCCTAAGATACTCTTACCCCATATTTACATAAATAATTCATGTGAATATGTCGTAGCTAACACGTAAAAACTTAGGTGTCAATATGGTATATTAGGTTTCACTTAACTCCTACATAAAGTTGTTACTTCAATTTTACGTTCGCTGTGTTTTCAGGCTGACTTTTTGACAGATGAGAATCTCTTGAGTTTTCAAGTTATATGTTGGTCTGTGTGAAGTTCTGTGGGAGAGGCTAGAGTTTTTGAGACATTCTAATCACGTGATACACTGAGATTTGTGTTTCTGTTGATGATCATTTTTTACAAAAAAAAACTGTGGAGGCAGAGTTTGGTCTGTAAGTTTTGGTTTTTGAAGGATGCTTTTTCCAGTTAATGATTCCAAGTTTTTCTGCGAGCGAGTGTTATATTTTGTTCATATTTACTCACTGAAATTATATAAAATATATGTAAAATAATGACATTAATGTTACTTAAAAATCAGGTTGTTTTTGTGGCGGACATTTCGCCATAACAAGGATGTAAGTTTTACGTAACATAGTTACATAACACGTATCATCAGTTATGTAACATTCATGTCAATTTTACATGATTGTGTTTGATGGGTTATGGCGGAATTTCGCTATAACAAGGACGTTAATTTTACATAACATAGTAACATAACAAGTAAAATTAGTTATGTAACGTTTACATCAATTTCACATAATTGGTTTAAAAAATCTGTTTTAAAAAAATTTTTTTTTTTCCGGTAATCAGTTGTCGCCCCCATACGAACGACAATGCTCAGAAGTTGAGAAACTTGTGCGAGCTAAAGACTAACGAGGTCTTACCTTTTAACGTGTGATTCCTAACACGGTTTGCTGGGAATGTATAAAAAAAATTGTAAGCCGACGACTTCATTATTGTCAAGGAGTGAATGATAAACATTTTGAAAATCTGTTGGAATGGACTGGAGTGAGTTTTGAATAATTGAAAAAAAAATATGATATAGTTTTTTCGCAGATTCGTGAAACGAATATGAAACTGCTGATTATTCGGAAACTGCTGATTCGATTTCCATCAATAAAAATTGGAAAAAAAGCGCGTGATACCACACTATTGTCTTTTTTATCAAAAAGTACTAAAAATGATACCTTTTAATGTGAATTTTGTCCGACCTTGATATCTTGTTGCTTTTGAGGGTGGGACTATTCATGTCCGCACTGTATATACCATTTACAGTGGTGGCAAGTATGGAAAAGGAAAAACACAAACAGGAAAACTTTCAAGTCGCTAGCCTATATTGATATCTGATTTTTGTCGAACTCTCAGCAAAAATATAACCTGTAATGCTAATCAGAGCAACAAGAAAGGGTTTTTGATTGAAACAAGTAAAATAATAGACACATTTTCATGGTATCGAAATAACACCAAGTCCGACTCCTCCTTCATGAGCTATCATATCTGCAGCATAGGTCCATTTATCGGCTTTCGGGTCGTAAACCTCCACTGTGACAAGATTGGATATTCCATCGTAGCCCCCCACGGCCCATAATTTACCCATATTTGCCGTGAGAGCCACTCTACTTCTCTGGGCGTTCATGGGCGCAACATAGGTCCATCTGAAAATACGACTCTCTTCATTATAACTTGTATGGATTATAACGAGTATTTTTGATATTCGAAAGACCAAGGAGTTGGCGACATTCAAACATAAATGTTAAATTCACCTCTTCAATATTTGAAAAAATAAAATCAGAGAAAAAAATTGTTATTGCAGCATTTTCAATATTGAACATCCCTTACATTTTTGAATTTCACTCATTTAACTAGGCATCGAATGAAATTTTTTCACCTTTTTACCAAGGAAACTGTTTTTGCATACTTTTTTACACGCTTTATATTAGCTTCACCTGTATGTATGTATGTTTGTTTGCTTGAAACTCTCCAGCTCGGGATCTGTATTTGGCATAATTATCGACATTATTGCTTGATCTTTTCGCGGGCAGATGGCGCTAGACGTAACCTCCTTGATATATGAACATTATTGCTTGATCTATTCGAGGGCAGATGGCGCTGTACGTAACTCCTTGATATAATTCGAACTCACTCTTCATTTGAACAAAGTATTTTTATTACCACGCGCGCCTGCTGCCTTATTTGTAACCCTCCTTTTGGCGTCTGCTGCTTTGACCTTGGTAACTGATTTTCAGGCTCCCTCTCCGGAATCGGAAAATATCAATGGTCATTTTTCAAAACAATATACGGCTGATTGATCCCGAAGTTTAGATAAAATAAATATAATTTGTAAAACTAAAAAACACGCTTTCAAGGAACATCGAACTGGAAAGTTAAAAATATTTTTTCCAAAATAAGCTTAAGACAATAACGAACGAGAAATACTAGTATTATTGTAAAAAAGCGACGGGCTCTTGATATACAAAAAATATGGCACAAAGCGCCCACGCTTTTTTTACAATAATACTTCATTTTTAGTTTGATGTTCTTTGAAAGCGTGTNACTGCGATAAGCAGTGCTGCTAATGTGAATGTCATTTTTACCCCGAGTGTTATAAGTGTGAATGTCTCTATTCAATATTATAAATGTATGAAAGTAAACAGGAGCCAGGTTATTCAATATTTTATATACAAAAATCATTGTGAAATAATACAATCTTTTTTCGACTGAGAACCAATTAAGCGTTGCTAACATAGATCTTATGGGGGTGAGACGATTAGTTCTCAGAATTATTCTCATGCCACGATTTTGAAGTTTTTGTAGCATATTCAGCTTAGTAAGATCAAACAAAAACAGGGCTGATGAGCAATAATCAAAATGCGGCTGAATAATTGAATTATATACCGTGATTTTTGTTTCGGTTGATAATTCCTGGGCTATACGAGAGAAAAAATAAAGTTTTTTTGAAATTTTTTTATGAATATAATTGAAATGGGTATTGAAGTTCAGAAAGTTATCCAACTGGAAGCCCAAATACTTGATATTCGATACAATTTCAATTTGTTCATTATTGATGTTTAGGTTAAGGCTATTAATATTAATGGTATCATATCTGTATTTACTTGTGAATATCATAGCCTGACTTTTAGACACATTCAATTTCAATTTATTCAAACTCAAATACTTGCTAATTGATTGTAAAACATTATTCATTTTTTGAATAGCCGTATCTAGGCAGACGTCACTACAAGCAATTAAGGTATCATCAGCAAAGAGGTTAATGAATTCGCATTCCACAAAGAGGTTAATATCATTAATGTATAATAGAAACAATAATGGGCCCAAAACACTTCCCTGTGGAATGCCAACATCATTATCTAACTCAGACGAAACTTCAGACTTGAAACGTACCCTTTGGCTACGTTGCTGGAGGTAGTTATTTAGCCATTGGTATACCTTGCCTCTTATCCCATATTGCTTGAGTTTAATCAACAATATTTTACGATCAATGGTTTCGAATGCTCTCTTCAGATCAAGGAACACAGTAATTCTTATTGACAAAGTGTATTTTATGTAAATAGTTAAAAAAAATAGGCACATAACAAAATATAAATTAGTCCAAAAATAATGAATGAATAAATACAGGTACATCATATCAAATGCTATATCAGACCAGAGTAATTACACTAACAAAAGATGACTTTAGTATTACAATTGATGAAAAATGAAACATTTCATGTTTTTTACCACTTATATTCGAAACTAATCTACTGCAGTTTCGTCCTATAAGGACATTTTCGAACTTATACATTAAACAGAAAGTTTCATTTCTCATGTTTCATAATGATTTCCTATCAAGTAGTAACGGCTACATCCAACAATTAATTGCAATTGAATTTATCTGCCTATATACAGGGCTATTCAAATTCGTTTCTGTACATAGGGATCTCGTAAACCATAAGAAATAGAGTGTCGGTTAAATTGTGGCAGAGTTGCGTATTTTAGAGACCTATTTAATGATGTGAAATAATCGAATATAGTTTTTTTCGTTCTGGAGATATACAGGAAAAACCAAAAAATCCCAAATTTATTCGCAGACATTTTAAAAATCTGTTCACATTTTGCTGTTGGCACTTGAAGTGGTCTATCAGAATATGTCCATGAATATTTTATACAGGGTGCCATCTGACTTGGGCAACACCCATCTTTGAATTTTTAAATACGGACCTGTATTTTTTGTTGTAGTTTTTGGATCGTAGACGTTCACTTCATACTGAGAAGTTGAATTTTATTTTATATTTACGGCCCTGGAAATTGGTTGACCGAGTTAAATAAAAACACAATAGCAACTTTCACGAGTCCCTATGTACCGTAAAGTTATAATAATAACTTTATTCGTCTTTTCGATCATATACATGATATAAGACATGTCATGAATAAAAATATGAAAATTATATAAAACAATAATAACGGTCCACAGTATAACATAGATCGGACACTTGAAACAGGTACTTAACTATATACATATATAAAAAATAACACAAATACACATAATGGCGCACTAAATGTTCGAATTGGAGTCCTTCCATTTCGATACAAATAATGGGCCAATAAGATGGCCTGCAAGATCACCAGATCTTATTATTTTTGACTATTTTCTATGGGGACCCTTCGGTACATAGAGAGACGTGAAAATTGCTATTGTGTTTATATTCAACTCAGTCAACCAATTTTCAGATTTTCAATATGTCTGCAAATAGAGAAGATATAAGCAAAAAAATAATTTGGGATTTTTTGGTTTTTCCTGTATATCTCCAGAACCAAAAGAGCTATATTCGATATTTCTACATCATTGAATAGGTTTCTAAAATACGCAACTTTGCCACAATTGAACCTATTGGTAGCCCTGTATATACAGGGCTACCAATAGGTTCATAATAAATGTCTAGATTTTCACAGAGTTGATTGTAGAGTTTGCTCATTGCAACAACTGATGACTTTAATATGTTTGTTCTAGAATTTGGTAGTTAAAAAGTCAGTTCATTTCTAGAATTATTTCGTGGAACATGAAAGTTGAAATGGGAGAGTAGTTCGGGATAGTCAATCATATTATTCACAAGTTTATAAATGAAAATTATAGAGTAGTAGGTTCTTCCGTTTTGAAAGGATAATAGATTGAATTTATTGAGTAGTATTCTGTTGTCGATGCCTTGTTCAGGGTAAAATCCTTCTAGCTTGTAAGAAATATATTTCATGAAGCCTCTTTGTATAGATTCGATTTTGTTTATGTGGACATTGTATATGGGTGACCATATAAGGGAGGCATATTCCAGCCGAGATTTGACGTATGCATTGAAAAGAGTAAAAAAAACTGTCTCTGCTACGAAAATTCTTACAGTTACGATAGATGAGACCTAGCATTCGTTTGCCTGAGCATGTTATTGTGTCATAGTGTATGGAGAAACTCAGTTTAGGGTCAAATGTGACACCAAGATCCCTTTGATGAGTGCTTATTTGAAGAGATGTGTTATTTATGCAGTAATAACATTATGTTTAAAGGTGTATTTTGAGTATTTACATTTGTTTGTGTTGAAGGGAAGATTATTTTTGATACACCAAAGGTACAAAAAGTCGAGGTCTTTTTGTAAGGTTAAGCAGTCCTCCACTGATGTAATGGGCGGAAAGAAGTTACTAGAGAGATTATTTCCTATTTCGATAATGAAAAGTGAGAATAAGAGGTGCCAAATTGCTTCCTTGAGGGGCACCACTGTTAACAATAAATTGGAACGACTTGTGATCTCTATAATCTACGAATAGGATACGTTCAGTTAAGTATGAGCGGAACAGGTTTAAAAGTTGAGATTCTAATCCATATTGGTGAAGTTTATTGATAAGAATGTTATGATCCAACTTGTTAAACGCCTTCGAAAAATCTGTGTAGACAGTATCTACTTGTAGGTTATTATTAAGTGCATTACTTACCGATTGTGTGAAACACATTAAGTTAGTTATTGTTGATCTTTTGCTAAAGAAACCATGATGATTGTTTGAAATTAAATTCTTAACATCAGGAAAGTTTATGTTGCACAAGCAGATCTCAAAATCCCTTGTAAAGTTGGAGAGCAAGGTTATAGATCGATAGTTTTGGATATTGTTTATAGCACCAGCTTTGAAAATTGGGCAAATTTTTTGTATTTTCCATTTGTTAGGAAAGCATTCTGTACTCAGTGCTAGATTGTAATGGTGTGGATATATCAATCAATCAATCAAATATACTTTATTGTCTGAAGAACTACATCTTGTAGACAAAGTCATAAATAATATGTAAGATAACCTTACATTTTTGAATTTCACTCATTTAACTAGACATCGAATGAAATTTTTTCACCTTTTTGCCAAGGAAACTGTTTTTGCATACTTTTTTTACACACTTTATATTAGCTTCACCTGTATGTATGTATGTTTGTTTGTAACTCTCAAGCTCGGGATCTGTATTGGCATAATTATCGACATTATTGCTTGATCTTTTCGCGGGCAGATGGCGCTAAACGTAACCTCCTTGATATATGGACATTATTGCTTGATCTATTCGAGGGCAGATGGCGCTGTACGTAACTCCTTGATATAATTCGAACTCACTCTTTATTTGAACAAAGTATTTTTTTTATTAACACTGCTGCCTTATTTGTAACCCTCCTCTGCGCTCCTGCTGCCTTCTTTGAGCTTGGTTGCTGATTTTCAGGCTCCCTCTCCGGAATCGGAAAATATCAATGGTCATTTTTCTAAATAATGTACGGCTGATTGATCCCAAAGTTTAGATAAAACAAGTATATTTTAAAAAGACTAAAAAAACACGCTTTTATAGCATACGAAACTAAAAAATGAAAAATAAATAGTTTAAAAAACTAAAAAACACGCTTTTAAAGAACATCGAACTAAAAAGTTAAACATATTTTTTTTAATAAGCTTAAAACAACAACGAACGAAAATACTGATATTACTGTGAAAAAAGCATGGACGCTTAATAATAATAATCTTTATTTTTATTTTTGACATGATTGAACACGTATAGAAATCGTCAGGTACATATACACAGATACACACACACATATACATATACATAATCTACATATACATAAGAATGTTTGCAGCGCTACTTCAAAAGGAACTCCTGCTTCGTGTAGGGATTTTTGTTGGATACAAATATTTTCATTAGAAATTTAAATTTTCCCAGGCACCCTGTTTCACTAATCTCTTGTGGAAGATTATTAAACAGTTTTGGTCCCAGGTAACAAGCAGAGTTTTCTGTCACCTTGTTCTTATGAAATGGAATATAAAATTTGTCTTCATTTTGTCTATTAATGCTGTGAATATTCACATTCAAAGTAAAGTCTTTTCTATTATTAAATACATAAATGCATAGCTCTAAGATAAATGAACTTACCATTATTAAAAGTCTGAAGTGGGAAAAGATATTTCTACATGAGTATGTACAGGGTACCCTAGCAATGAGTCTCAGAATCTTTTTTTGTGCTGAGAAAACATCTTGTGCTAGTGTGGATCCACCCCAAAGGAGGATCCCCTATCGTATTCTTGAAGCCACATGAGCATTATATAACATGAGTAATTGTTCACATGTGAGTACTTCTCTGAGCTCTCGAAACACAAAACGAAGAGAATTTAACTTTCTAATCAGATTATTACAGTGAGATTTCCATTTTACACAATCATCAATTGTGATGCATAAAAATGTTGCTTTGTCAGTGTAACTCAATTTTTTATTGCCAACACTAACTGTTATATTAGAAATATTTTTCTGAACGTGTTGATACCTTATAATATATGATTTATCAATATTAAAGAAAAGTGAGTTTGCACTACACCATGAAGTTATGTATACTCGCTCACCCTCCTCAGCAATAATATCCTCTGCTTGCATCTTTAGCTAGAGTGTCAATTTCGTTGATATAAAAAAAGGAACAGAATGGGCCCAAGCACTGAGCCTTGGGGAACTCCCATATTTATATCAAGACTGTTTGAGTCAGCCGTTCTAGACTATTCGTCATTAGTCTTAATGCTGACATATTGTTGACGATTACTCACAAAAGACATTATCCAATTAAGAGCAACACCTTAACTTAAGTTAACTTAACTATTACCATTTGAAATTGTGTTTTGTTGTGGTTACATCCTATGGTTATGTCCAGGTAGTTAACTACCTAGACATAACCATAGGATATAACAACAACAAAACACAATTTCAAATGGCAATATACAGGAAACCTACACAAACAAGCTCCACCATACCCGCAAGTTCAAACCATCCACCATCACACAAAATGGCTGCCTATAACGCATTCATATATAAAATGTTAAGGATATCACTCAGTAATGAAGCCCGAAACAAAGAACGGAAAGTCATATACCAAATAGCGTACGAAAACGGATACACCCAAAAGACAATAGATAAACTAGAAAACAGAATCAAACAGAAAATACAGAACAAGGATCAAGCCACCCCAACAGACAAAACAACACAACGATGGATAGCATTTACGTAGGTAGGACACCAAACCAAAAAACTAACAAACATCTTCAAACCACTGAACATCAACATCACGTACAAGCCGAACACGAAGATAACACAAAAAATGAACAACTATGAAAAAGAAGAAGACAAAGACCAAAACGGGATATACAGTGTACAATGCTCGGACTGCAACAAATTCTATATCGGACAAACCAAGAAAAAACTGATCCAAAGGTACAATGAGCACAAAAAGGCATACATAAATCCAATAGTACAAATCAAACCTCGCAACACACGCCATACAAAATAAACATAATTTCCCTCCACCAGAGAACATAAAACTCATAAAACAAGTCAACAAAGGAAACCGCATGGACATTTGGGAAAACTTAAACATTCATAAATTTAACAGTCATAAATCAATTATCGAGAAACAAGTACAAATCAAAACACAAAAATACCTCGCATTCAATATATTAAACAAAGCCATACACATTCCTAGAGAAGATCTAACACAAAGAAGAGTACCTGATGCAGTACAAATACAGTCAGATGCTCTGACCGTATAAAGAGGCAGACGACAGGATATTTCATGTTTTGCTGACTATACGATCACAAAAAATTTTGTTACAGTTGTAAAAAATTGAGTTATATGATAACGTCTTAATTTTTGGTAATGAACATCCACAAACAAGAAGGGGAATCAGAAAACAGTGAAAAATGAGAAAACTTTTATTTGTAACTATCTTTACTGCAGTTTCATCCTATATGGGCTTTTTCAACGATAGTTACAAATAAAGGTGGTAAAAAAACTAATGATTGAAATTGTTATTTTATAAAGATAACATAAACTTAGAAGACGATCCACAAATCTTTGTCACTTGTAGGTAAAATTGCTAATGAAATGTATATCACAAATGTTACCTACTGTTTCAGACCAATTCTAGATGCCTGAAGAGTTTGTATATCTCTACCTATTTAGGGAAGAGATTTATTTGAACAAGTCATTTGCGAACAATGTCTAATAGTATAAATGCAAAACAAATTTGTTTTTGAATATGTTGAACTTATTCAGATATTGTATAGTTGGGAAAATATATTAGAAATGCATCACTGACACAAGGCTCAATAATCCATATGAATTTCTTGATGGGTAATAGTCATGACAAAATATATTATTTAGCATTGTAATTTAGACATTACAGTGTTACTTTTTGCTGGACCTTACTAGTTTAATCTGAGATGAACTAATTACAAATTTCAATTATTTGAAAGCTGAATAAATTCAAAGGTCATGTGAATGATTTTTCCTCAATTTGAATGTTATTCCAGAAATCAGTTCATACCTGCCACCTTGAATTTAAGTGAACAATTCACTGAAAAATATCAATTCCTGATAGTTCGAAAATAATAAAATGGTAAGGAAAACTGGGAATAATTATAATGTTTATAGAAAATTATAAGTTCACCAAATACAAAATACTCGCAATTACTGTCACTTTGAACTGTCACTTGTCATTTTGTAAATATTTTTTTTTTGGTGCATTCGAGTTGACGCCCGGAATACTTACGCCATGTATGCATATAATTTTTCTGGTGTGATCACTTGGAACCCTTCTCCATGTAAAATATTTTTTCAAAAACTTTCGACCTACAGTTACTGAATATATTGTCACGTTACTCTCCATGGGTTGACCATTAATTGACTAAACTGAATAATGAAACTTAACTTTATTTCTCTTTGAATGCACAAATACTTCAACTAAAACTTCAACTATTATTTGAATGTCTGTCGCCTTACTAGATCACTTCGCGTACCGCACTGTAACGCCCACTTGATTGTGTCGATATTCTCGTGGCTAGCGTTTAAATATCGTAATCAACCTGATGCTCGAAGAAAATGGTGAGCAAAACCTTGACATCTAATCGAACTTGACCTGCTTTTTTGGTGTGGCTTTCCTGGGCTGTTCCATTGAGACGACTGGAGTTTGGTTCCGATGTCATAACCATATGCTCATGATTGGTTACTAGTTATCACCTGGATTGCCGTTGACATCATTCAACAGTTCATGAGCGATGCTTATGCGACTGTTTTTTTGGTCTAAATTCAGCAATTTTGGAATAAAATTCACTCCCACACGCTTCAGGCCCAAAATTTACGAAAAAATTGCATGGTATGAGTCAACCAATATGCCGACATCCTCAGCAACTTCTCTAACAGTGATTTGACGATTCTCCATAACAATTTTCCTCACTTTATCAACATTTTGATTGGTTGTTAATGTACTGGGGCGTCCAGGGCGAACGTCTTGTCTCTCAGAGTACAATCATCGTATGACACTGTCAACATTTCAAGTGTTTTTCAACAAAAATAATTCATGGAGTTCAGATTCACATCCACAATTATCTACAGGATATGACTGACGCGGTGAAGACTTTATAGATAGATAGTTTTTTGTAATAAAAAACCTTTTCAGGTGTAGAACATGTCAAGTACAGTAAACATTACAGAAGTAGTAGAAAAAAATCATGAGGCAGTATCATTAATATTGGTTAAAAATATAAATGGCCACAGATATATGAATAACAAGGTTATCACAGTCAATATACTTAATGTAATATTGTTATATTAGATACAGAACACGAACATATACATCTATATGTAGGGTTCAAAGGCCCATTTTATCTTTCTATTCATTAAAGATGATAATAATAATGATAATATGTATTCATTCAACATAAAAGTATAATTGAAACAAACAAAAAGAGGAAAAAGAAAACAACTTTCAGTATGGAGGTGAACCTGGAAGTACCTATGGAGCATAATACTATATTATTTAGTATGTTGATTTGGTTAAAGTCTATTTTGTCCCTCTCAGATACAATATACTTGTGCTAGCTTTTTTTCCAATCATTGAAGAAGTTCAGATATGCACTTTTTGGTATGTCCTTGAGCTCTCTCAGTGATTCGGTTTTCATATCCACAGTCATCGCAAAATGCCATTCTTCCGTGGTTTAGGTTAAGTCCAAAGTGAGTGGGTCTATTCGACCCTCCACCGCAACCCGCAAGGGTTTATTGTGGATCACACCTATTCACACTCGACCAAATAAACTCAGCTTCTTAACGAAGCCGATTACTTTGTATGGTGAGTGGTCTTTCAGGTCAGATGGTAACTGTACGGCTCTGCCGAACTTTAAAAACCTGATTCGGTCCCCAGCGGGGCAGGCACAAATTATATGCTCTGCTGTTTCAACGTTAATGAGGTATTCGGATAGTCAAGGTGTTATATATTATATTACCATACTTTTGATGACAACTAGATATAAGTATTAGGATTAGGAACTGTTATCAAAAATGTTCGGTACTCTCTGAATTCCCCCAAATATTTGTCTAATCTTTTTTTGAAATACCTCTGGAGCAGATTTGATACCAAAAGGCATTCTCAAAAATTTGTACTCCGGATGGAGTATTGAACACACATATATCAGAGCACCTTTTGCTATTTTCCAAAATCCTGAACTTATATCAATAACAGAAAAATATTTCTTACCATTCATAGTTGTAATTATATCTTCCTGAGTAGGTATTATATAATGTTCCCTTTCTATAGCTTTATTGCGATCTTTTGGATCAAGGCATAATCTAAGAGATCCATTATTTTTTTCTACTATTACCAAACTATTAACCCAATCTGTTGCGTTATCAACCTTCGACACAACACCTATATTTTCAAAGGTGCAAGATTCCCACCTTGATACTCGCGACAACCTTCATATGAGGGTTTTTGCACGTCAGCTACACAAATATAGAGACCTGTTAATGTTTACAGCTTTCTCTTTGAGAAAGGTTGAATATTTTTCTGAGACACCGTTTTTGCAATATGAATATTTTTTGTGTATGTGCAGACATGCACGCTATCGAAAGATCGTCAATAAAATTGAAATCTCTTATTTGAATCTAGTTCTTACTATTCATTTTACACATTTTTTTTCTTCCTACAACAAAACATTCATAATTCAAAGGTCTGCAACCATGTTTTTTTATTAAAAATTTTTCAAATATAGACAGAATGATGAATTAAAAATAATGAAGCGACTATCAACTATCATTACAACCAACTTGACTTTCCACAAAGAATATTAAAAGTTGTTAAAAAACACTCTGTGTCACCACTGGATTTTAATAGTTGAAAAGGATGAAAATGCACTCCTTGTGAAATACAAAATTATTTTTTTCAAAAAATAAAACAATAGGTACTAAGATTTATTTTTTGCTGAAATAGAACCTCACCTACCTATCAACTCTGAGTTCATTCTTGGTAAACAAATTCTTTATGTCTTCTACTTGTAAGTTCAAATATTCTTCGTGTTGGGATACTTTTCTGCGGACTCAGCCAAGGTTGAACATCCCAATGATTCTGCGAAATGTCTAAATCCTAATGCATTTTGTGGATGAATCCTAAAATTGAACAAAACTCGTTAAAACATTCAACACTCATAATTATCTTGCAGCAACCAAACACAAGTTTGGTATTGAAGTAATAAAAAAACTCAAACTCTCGTGCTGTTTCCCGAAATACTGCTGGCACAAAAAGTCTTCAGACTAGTGTTGGCAAATTTCTTTGAGGAAACAGACAAGTGAGGAGTCATCAATCGAATACCATAAAAGGACAAACAAGTGAAATCTCTGGTAGAATAATTCAACAGCAAGAAAAATTATTCATGGACAGACTACTATAAGTAAGAAATAATCATCTAGTTATTTCTTTCAATTGCATAGATTGATTAGTGGATATTGTTGATTTTCTTACCGGCTATGACTTATACAGGCACAGATGACGACTTTACGCTTCAACACTCCTTTATTAAGCGATTTAGAAACATTGCATTCGGTTTGTAGTAGTGTGCGGTAAAATATCGACCTGGCGCACGTCTATACGGATCTTAGTTATAGTACAGTCAAATTGTATTTTCTATCAAAAGTTAGCTCGTTTAACTATATTGTTAAAAAGCTGTGTTCTCGATTTGAGCCACATTATTTTAGTTTTATTGTTAAATAATCTTTCAGTGAAGTAGTCAGTCGGGCTTGTTTTCTATCTAAAAGGTAAGTAGTTTAATTGATTAATTTCTAGAATAATTACTAGAAAAACATACCCATATGAGAAAACCTTCATAAAGGGACCGTCCGAGAAGTGAAGAACTACTTTAACAAAGCAGGGATTGGCTCAAAGAATAATTACAGAGCTACTCATCGGACACTGTCCATTGAACACGAACAAAATAGAGTTGTACAACGGAGATCTTAGCTGAAGCAATGCGTCAAAGGGGCAGAAATAGCTTGACAGATTTTATCACTGGATCACAGGCGGCAAATAAAATTTATGAACAACCCGTTGACATCATTCAACAGTTCATGAGCG
>NW_019294076.1:0-28280 GCF_000500325.1 Leptinotarsa decemlineata
ATATTTTACTTTAAAAAAACAAAATCATCTTTATAAGTCAACAATTAAGGCAAAATATAAACTATAGTTCAATACCACCTCCACAAGCCACATAAACAACAGTTGTTTTGTTATTCATTTATATAGAGGAAGATAGGTTAGGTGCACAATATGTCATATGTCTCGGAACTCGGAACATGAGTTAACAGAACAGCACGCCTCTGAAATATGTCATCTCTGTTTGTATCATACAGATAACAGTTTCATTGTCCTTAATTAGCTATAACCGATATTGCCAAATGGTGAAATAGAAACGAATCTCTTCAAATATTGAATGCATAATTTCATTTCTCTTTTTCAGGTATTTAAATAATTTTTTAAAGAAGAAGGTTGAAATGATAAGTTCAAAATGCGTTGTTTTAGAGCTCTTTTATGAAAACTACTTGATTTTCGTCAGGAGGAACATTCCCCATTACGCCAATCAAAATTATGTGCCACTTGACCACTCTTCCCATTTAAAATTCCAAGAGTAGCAGCTATCCCTCCTAGGGGGTTGAACCATGAGGGCTACAAATAGTCCTTGAAAGTGTCCCCCTTGACAATTAAATTGTCCTGATTTTTCGATTCCTCATATTATTAACTAAAAGAAAGAACAGTATTTTGCAAGCCAAAAAGAATCCATCAGGGTTCTCTATTTCACGATATGATGCAATACCCTATCAATTCCGTCAAAAGTATTTGGAAATTTCGAGTCACAGATTAACGCTGGTTCCACATAGTACCTGCTAAAATATGCAACAAAGCTACCAACCGATCTAAAAAATAATAATAGTTATGACAACTTCAAATTTATGTTGAAACGTCGCCTTACCACCATGCATTCCATTCCATTGAGAAATTTTTTGATTGTGAGAATTTTCAAACCGGTGTATGATTTTTTGTTGTATGTTTTTATCAAAATTTTTTCCTGTTCTAACCTATTGTATATAGCATCCTTTTTGACATTTTCCCACACCTGTACTTTGCAGTTTTTTTTAAATAAATGTGTTGTATTGTATCAAATCCATGGATGCGTCTCAAATCAACCGCCGTGTTGGTCGGTGATTCAAGCCGTAGGGTGAATCACTTTCACTTGCTATCATCCAACCGGTGTTAGGAATCATACGTTAAAAGATGAGACCTTGTTAGTCCTAAGCTCGCACAAGTTTCGGCTTCTGAGAGTTGTCGTTCGTAGAGGTGCGACAGCTGGTTAACGGAAAAATATATTTCATCAACATATATAATGGGTAGCACTTGTGAAGCAAGTACAGAAAAATTACTGATATGCTTTTTTTACACGCCTTGGCAATTTTTCTTTGCTTAATGAAAAAATGTGCTCATACTCTGCCACTGTACTTTTCAAACATGAAAAGAAAAGAAAACACCAACTGAAACTTATCTGAAAAACCACTGTTCAGAATTGAAAACTGTCTTTGGAAATGAAATAAATAATACGAATTCTCATCCAAAACAACCAACGGAAGGTGGAATAACATGTAGTATTTGTACAATTTTCTAAAGAAATATCCTTTGCATTTTTGTTTGCTCTTGGAAACTTATTCTCAATTCTGTTTTTCTTGTGCAACGAAGTTTTGTTGAAATTGGATGCAGTCACTGTGTTGATTCAGTTGCAGTTTTGTACTTATTTTTCGTAAATACAGGACAGGCGATTGTTACTCAATCACCTGTCCTGTTCTTATAACTATGATAACTACCTCTATTTGTAGGCCACAATAACAATTAGTAGGAGAATTAATCAGCACAACACATAAAATACATAAATAAGCAGAGTGACGAGTATTTCAAAAATATTTATAGAACATGTTTCGATGAGAATGATATACAGTGCATTTTTTAATGTCTCCCCTTTTATTTTTTGAACGGTTCAACTCAAAAAATTGAAATTTGGGATAATGAAATTAATGCATCAATACTTTATTTTGAAGTGAAATTGACAGATGAAACTTTCAAGATGGCGATTGTGCACCATTTGGGAGAAAAATCTAATCGAAACGGGGGTCTTGTGACACCTCATTTTGAAGCTCCTGACAAAAACTCCAAAACTCTAGAATATCATATCTTCACCTACTACAAAATGACGGATCATTTAATGATTTTCTGAAGACAAACACATCAATATCGATATTTCTAGAAATATTCCTTGTAATCTGCCATATGGCAATTCCAACAACCCGATAAGGTTTTTTTAAGTAATTCTGTTTATAAAAACGACAAAAAATGTCAGTACGACAATGAACATCATTGCTCTGTTAGAATATTCTCTTTTGGTTTACGGTTTTACTAGTAGAAAGGTACCACGTCAACAATCTCTGAAATGGTCAATTCTCGTTCATTCAAAGAAAAATTTAAAGCGATTTTTATTTACGGTGCGACGCGTAACTTTCACGAGACCGAAAGGATTTTCAATGGACTTTTTCTGAATCGTCCTATCTGTAGAACAGCAAGTACAATAATTAATTGGTGAGATGGTAGTAAATCCTGAACAGTCTAATTATTCCGTCGCCAATATTTGTGAGGTGTCTCCTTCTACTGTGTGGAGACTTTTGAAAAGGAATAGGTATTATCCATATGAAATTAAAATGTTACACCAATTAACTGGAGATGACCCTGATCGAAGAACATAATTCTGCGAAATCATGATGGAAACCATTGCAAGGCAACCTACCTATCTCCACAATATTTGTTTTAGTAACGAATGTACATTTTCTTCAAACGACAATGTTCACAGACAAAATTGCTGTTATTGGAGTGACACCAACCCTCACGTTTTTCGCGAAACACATACCCAATATACAGAAAAAATTAACGTTTGGGCGGAAATATTGAGAAGCCATATTGAAGAACCTTTATTTATTGATCAAAATTCAACAGAGGAATTGTATTTGAATATGCTGGAAACTACTGTTGACCCTCTCATCACTGAAATCGTCGAAGCGAATCCTAATGAATTCGATATGGATATTGTATCCCAACAATATGGAGCACCATCACATTACTCTAGACTAGGAAACTATTTGGATACTACTTTTCGCGGTCGTTGGATTGGCTGTCGAGGTCCTATACAATGGCCAGCCCGCTGGACTTTTTCATGGGGCTATTTGAAGCAAATGGTGTACGAAACTGAACCTGTTTCAATATTGGATATACGGCAGAGAATAATAAATATTTGTAGTAATATTGACGTTACTGTGTTCGAAAATGTTCGGCGTTAAATGTCGGATAGGCTGTTTAAATGTCAAGAAGTTCAAGACAATCATTTCGATCATCTTCTGAACTGACCTCAAGCTTATTACCTCATATTATGTAGTAAAATGTCAATGTATTCAGGCAATTATTTAAAGTTCCGCCATTTTGTATTAGTTGAAGGTATTGACATTATATTCCAGGGTTGTGAAGCATTTGTCAGGAGCTTCAAAATGATGTATCACAAGACACCCTTTCCATTTATCATTTTTCCCAGATGGCTCCCAGTCGCTATCTTAAAAGATTCATCTGTCAATTTCACTTCAAAATAAAGTATTCATGCATTAATTTCATTGTACCAAATTTCAATTTCTTGAGTTGATCCGTTCAAAAAATAAGTATAGGGACTTTCATTAAGCGCTTTCTATAATTGAATTTGAATAAAACAAAGTGTATGTGAGATATTATAGAAACTTTTTGTCCGTTTGAAAGACCTATTGAAGCCATTATGTGAGCAATATAACATCTTTCGAATTTCCGCCACGCCAAACTTTTCATGACTCCGATGCCCAAGGACCGCTGTTGAAAGCACATGTCGTTGGTGTCCAGATCATCCAATTTAGGCCAAAATAAGTTGGTAATTATCGACCTTTAGTGCTCGTTGTTGGCAGTAATGACCTGGTTACGTCGTTCTCAAAGAAATATGGACTGATGACGCCGCCAGCCTAAAATTCGGGATGCATTGGACGCTCTTAGATTTCATGTGGATTGGTATCGCCCCAAATTCGACAATTTTTTCTGTTCACGCACCCATTCATTCAGAAATGGGTGATATCGCTGAAAATAATTCTTTGATGAAAATTAGGGCCAATTGCCAACTGCTCCAGAGCCCATTCACCGAGCACACGTAGTAGTCTATGGACGTTTACCTTCAGATTCTAGGTCAGTTGAATTTTTTACGGGTGCAGGTCCAAGTCACGACGCGAAATTCGCCAAGTTGTGGTCTGCAAAAGGCCAAATTCTTGAGTGACGCGAAATCGATTTGGCAAAATTGACTGAATAAATGACAACTAAGTTGACGGATTTAGCTTCAACAAAATGGCCGTTATCAATTGTCAGAAGTCCCTATTGAAAGACTCGTTAGATAAAATCAACCGAAACATCACCTGGGATGTGAAAACCGCAGATTCTCCTAGACTGGACGAAAGAACTTCATTTGACTGACACAGTTTTTAAGAAACTTTTACATGTAGGTCTTGGTCAATCAATTCACCTGATTCATACCAATTGAGTGAGTAACGAAATCACACGTAGATAATGTTTATTTTAAAAATCCTGCTAAATTGAGGATAGCTCCAGGTCTCACTCCTTAGTTCAGGTGCAAAAATTGTCGAATAAATGATTCTAAAAAATATCAATCTGATGGCTTTGCCAGTTCCTACTGTATAGAAACGTTGGGAGAGGTGCCTGTGTTGAGTTTTATTCTGAAATAATAGTTTTATGAATACTCCTTGGTATATTTCTTCTCCCGGAGAAAATTGAAGGTCCTTTTGAAAGAAAAGTAACATGGTCCTGTTAGATTTACCAAAATAGTTTGCAAAATGTATGAATGGAAACTCTGATTAGATAAATGTGGAGAATTTGCGCATACCTTCATGCATAATAAAAATCATCAACTGAAACACAGTAAACCAGGCTTTTCAAATAGCAAAACCCTTTGGAGTCTATCGGGACATACGTGTCCCATCCATGTATTTCGTGCGCCTAGTGGTACAAATAGATCCCGTTTTTCCATTATACATAAATATATCAGTCTCTAAAAACACACTATACAAGTATTTGTTTACAAGTGGTCACATAACCTCACAGTTTGCCGGTGAAGTCCGTCCAGCCAACACGTGCTTTGCGTTCCACTACATTCTGAAAAATTTGCAAGTGTATTATTGCCCTAACTGTATTTTGTCTGCTCTCTAAGGTTAGTAATAAGCAATGCACTAGTTTTCAATAATCGTGTACTAATAAAACCTGTTGAATTTCATTACTTTAGACTGTGGGACACCTGGGTCCCAGCAGGCATTTTGAACGAGACACATTTGTCGGGACAAATGTGTCTCGTGGTTCTGTAAAACAATAAGTAAAAGAATATTGACACAAAGAGAACTTGAAGAAGAAGCTAATAGGATTATAGAAGATGGCTTGAGTGATGACGATTATGACCCATTTCATTGTGAAGACTCATCAGATGAAAATTATTGTTCCTCAGAGAGCGATAATAGCGAAGATGATGAAAATTATTGTTCCTCAGAAAGCTACAATAATGAAGATGAAATTATCGCTGATGATATAAATAATGATGATGAAATTAGTCAAGAAGTTAATGAGACAATCGTGAGTGAAAACTTAGTGGCACCAGATGGAGTAGTGTTTTGGAGTAGCAGCAGTCAACAATTTCCTCCCAGATTCTGTATACCTGATGAAGCAGCAGCTACTTCTTGCCTGCCGAGACAAATGAAAGAAGTTGAAATTTTCTTGAAGATTTTTCCTAGAAGCCTACTCATGCAGATTGCTGAATACACAAATGCCAGATTGAAAATATTCGAGAAGATTATCAAGAAAAAGAGAATGGGAACAGATTATCATGAAATAATGATTGTATTAGGAGTTTCTCTTGTAATGTGCTACAATCGTGTTCCTAGATTCAATAATTACTGGTCCAATAATGACTCTTTGGACAACACCGCCACAAAGAAGGCTATATCCAGAGATCGCTGCAAATTATTATTATCAAAAATGTATTTCAACTACCCTGAGAAGCCTATCGATGCAGGAAAGTTATATTATATCGAAGAAGTTGTCAACTGCCTCAAACACACATTACTGGAAACTTGAAACGAGGAGAAAATCAATTTATGTTCAATGAAAACGGTACAATAGTTTGCAGATGGCAAGACACAAAAGAAGTGTTGGCGATCAGTAACTGCTTCTCTGATGAAACTACTCTAGTAACACGAACTATGAAAGATGGCACCAAGAAAGAATTCTCCAGTCCGACAATGTTGGAGTTTTATAATGACCATATGGGTGGAGTAGATCTAACCGATCAATATGCGGGCTTATAACAGAAGATCAAATAAGTGGTGGAAAAAAGTTTTTTTCATACTCCTTATGATAGCTGCAAGAAATGCTCATATTCTTTACGATGATGTGAGACGCACAAAAACTTCATTCCTGCAATTCCTAATTACAATAGCAGAAGATTTGATTGCGTTGGGGCAAGTGGGGCAAGTGTGAAGAGAAAATCAGCAACATCTTTAGGGCGACCTAGTTCGAAAAAACGAAAATATCAAAATGTGGGCGATCATTTACCTATTGAGGGCCCCACAAGACGTCGCTGCTGCAGATGCGCACAGATGCAAAAAGAAGTAAGAAAAAAAACTTTTTGTCAAATGTGCAATAAACCTCTGTGCAAAAATTGCTTCACTTCTTACCATCTGCAATAATGTTCTATATGTTGTCCAATATAATTTGAATGAAAATAATTTTTTTTTCGAGACTACTGGGTTTAATATGTCCCACCTAAAATGTCTAATGGGACACATATGTCCCGGCCCTTAGCGTAAAAAGGGCGTAACCTGCATTCATAAAACTAACGTTTCTTGATATAGTATCCACATTTACATAAAATTTGACCTCAGATATATCACAAGTATAAGAAAACTAAATCAGACTCCAAAGAACACTAGTCGAAATATGTAGATCTGTAAAACCGATCTTAATGGAGACTAACGAAAAATTAAGTGACAGCGGAAAAACACAAGAATCATGGCTGATTTTTTCGAGTACATATAACTCTTAAGATTGTACATAATTTCGTTGGTCAATTAAAATCCTTCGATCCTTTCTGGGATTTGTCACTCCCCATACCACGAAGAACTGGCCAATTGAGTTTATCGCAATGCTTGGATTCCTTCACAAGAGAAAAAACTTTGGATGGGCATGAAAACCAGACTTGTTCGAGTTGCAAGGAAAGAATAAAATGCAAAAAGTCTCTATCAATCCGTAAGTTTCCCCGTGTTTTACTCATTCATTTCGAAAGATTGTCTCTAACAGAAAGATTCAGAGGCAAATTAAATGTTGCCATCGAATTTCCATAAAATATGAACAATCAGGCATCAGATAATTTTAATGTGATTCCTTATCGTTATAATCTATATGCACTTTCGAATCAGAGTGGATAGGGTATTAATGCAGTTTCTTTCAACCCCAATTTCCATTTACAAACAATGGAGGTACAATGGGGGTGTGAAACCTCCGCCGGAATCAAATCAACTAAGCATATGATTGCATTTACCTACTGCCATCGTGACTAGAGTAGATTTGTCTGTTCCATGACATTAAATCGTAATGATGAATATCTCATTCAGAAACTTCGGCCATTGAGGCTGACAGTTCTTCATGTAAGTGAAATTTTATATCCCAACTATTTTACATAATATATTGTGTAATGTTCGAATGAATTGTATCTACCTCAAATCGATAGCGAATGTTTGGAGTACAAGCTGAAAAGAAAAGTTATTTTGGAAATAACTCTTCTTCAATAAATTGATGGATGAAGTCGTTAGTTACTACGTGGTAGGAAATCATCATAAAAAATGAGAAATGAAAATTTCTATGTTTTTCACCACTTTTATTTGTAACTGAAGTTACTACAGTTTTGTCCAACAAGGATATTTTCAAACTAATACAAAAAACTGAAAATGGATGATAATATTACCACGTATATAACACCACAGTAGGTAATAGCACAGATATTTAACCCAATTGGGTACCTGATTTTTTTACCTGTGACAATGTGGTTCCGCTAATTTGAAAACTGGTGGGTAAACTAGATCGATTTGATCATTTAGCAGGTTACATCCGCAGTCATTATGCTTATACATTTTAACGAATCCAAATAATTGAGTTTCCAACCCTTGCTTATTGTAACATTTCCGTATCGTTTAGATTCAAGATCTTGTTGTTGCATTCCAAGGAAATGTTTGAAATCGTCGAAATATTTTTACCTTCCATGTTCAGCATACCGTTTTGAGATATTTCGACCACATTACCCCACATAAACACTATTACACTCCGGACACTTGACAGAAATCAAGAAATGTGTTATTCTAACATATTTTGGTAAGAGAACAGAGATAATTTCTGGATTTTTCAAAAGAAACAATATGGAAGTGGCATTCAGACCGCATTCCATTAGGTCATCTAATATTCTTTTTGATGCCAAAGATAAAGTGGACAAGATGGTGAAATCTGGAGTTTATAGGCTTAAGTATCCGGAGTGTAATAATGTTTATGTGTAATATGTAATGTGTTTATGTTTATATGAAAGGACCTTCACACTAGGTTGAAATGATTCGACGTTTTCAAATCATTCCTTGGAATGCAACCACAAGTTCCTGAATCTAAACGATACGGAAATTTTGCACTATGCAAGCAAAGGTTGGAAACTCAAAAATTGAAAATCCTTATAAATTCATAAGCATAACCAATGCAGGTGTAACCTGCTGAATGATCAAATCGATCTAGTTTACTCATCAATTTTCAAATTAGCGTAACCACATTGTCACAGGTAAACAAAATTCAGGTATCAAATTGGGTTGAATACCTATCTTATTACCTACAGTGGTGTTATTTAAGGAGTAATATTATAAAATATTACTGGAGTTTTTTCCCAACACCAAACCGTTGTTTTAACTCCTCGACACGTGTTCATCTTCAATGGGAAAATTAAACCGTTATTTTACCACCTTGGTACGTGTTTCGATCACCAACTGATCATCTTCAAGAGGAAGATTAAACAGTTTAATTTTCCTCTCAAAGATGATCACTTGGTGATCAAAACACGTCTTGAGGAGTTAAAATAACGGTTTGATGTTGGGAAAAAACTCGTACTCAATATTATTATTCATTTTTATGTCAATATATGACTTTGAAAATATCCTTATAGGACGAAACTGCAGTAACTTCAGTAGTAAAAAATATAGAAATTTTTATTTTCCATTTTTCATAACTTTTCTTACATGTAATTCATTCATGTGACGGTAGGTAGTTAATTCGATATAGTTTATTCAGTTCGTATTTGAAAGTAACTTCTATGCATCTTTTATCTTTGTATTTTGAACTGAATTGTTTTCTTCCTTCGGAAGAATTATACAGTGTGGTACCTTTAACTGGAATAAATTCAGTAGAATTGTAGCAGAATGTTTCTTGCAAAATTCCTGAGACAGGTCGATTTTGTTTTCAAGAGAGATACATTTCTACATTCTAATGAACCAAATTGCATGCATCCCTTACATAGGGTAGCTACTCCCTAAATTTTTTTAAATAGCAATAAGGGTCGATTTGTATTACATTTTAAAGACATATTATTCCTCTAAACAGCAGTGCTCGATTTTTAAAATTTCGTCGATTTGTTTCCGAGATACTATCAGTTTAATAATTTGCATAAAAAATTAGCATTTTTCAAATTATCCTCATGTCTTATGACTCGGAAACTAATCGATGAAATTTTAAAAATCGAGCACTGCTGTTTAGAGGAATAATATGTCTTTAAAATTTAATACAAATCAACCCTTATTGCTATCTACAAAAATTTAGGGGGTAGCTACCCTATGTAAAGGATGCATGTAACTTGGTTCATTAGAATGTAGAAATGTATCTCTCTTGAAAACAAAATCGACCTGTCTCAGGAATTTGCAAGAAACATTCTGCTACAATTCTACTGAATTTATTCCAGTTAAAGGTACCACACTGTATATTCTACGTATTCATTGACGCGACTTTATTTCCCTTAAAAATAAACTAGGTGTCTTTTTGGGCTTTTTTGTTTCCCTGGTAGTTATGCCTGGAAGTATTTTTTCGATAGCCAACTCTGTATTATTTTCCCAAAACAGTTAATGACAATGTTTGTTGACAATAGTAAAGTCATGAAATTATTTGTAAAATTATGCTAATTTTCAATTGCGATACTTTAAATTTCCCCATATCAATTTTTCTCTGAAAAGTAAATAAGACAATTTTGGTTCGGTCGATGTTAAAAAGAATCCCAAGATCTTATTGTTTCCTCTAAATGAGTTAGCGGAGTCAGAAATTTATTTTACCTTCCAGAAGACCTTGTTTGGCATAAAAACCCTCTGCTCGCCATTCTACTGTACATAAATAATTTCCCCAAGCGTCCGTGGATATCTCTTCATCTCACCAGGAAGCGCGGTTTTCGAACTGACCCGCACCGAGTTCAAGTCACGCTGTTCGCCTTACCCGACTTTTAGCGCACTGTTGGTAACAACACTGCGGGAGTAGCAACTTCGAGAGTTTAGGACACCCAAGGCTCATAGCGATGCGTATGCGTCGGCTTCAATTCTACAGATTGAGTGATTCCTCAAGAGTTTTAAAGTAAGCGGCCCGAATTCATAAATAACCTCGAGAGGGTGATTTGTGGAAAATATTGCGTGGATTTTTGTGAACAGAGATTCTCCAATCGGTGCGGCAGGGTGATGTGATTTGAGAAATGTTTCATTTTTGGATATTCCATTCTCTTTACATTGAAGGGTTATATTTTTAGGGGAGACTAATTTTTGGGAAAAAAGTTTTTGGCTTTCTACTACTCCATCTTGATATAAAAAATGTGAGAATCTTCCAAAGAAAGAAAGGAAGCAAATGATTTCGAAAGAAGTAACTCTATACATAGATGTGTAGATCATGCAAATAAGTAACTTTCAGACACAAACTAGATGAAAAAGCCCTCCTGAAACAGCTACTTCCATATAAACATTGAATTAAACGAAATAAAATTATTTCCAAACAAATACATTCAGATATGTTATTGGCTAGTGAGTAGTCGAATAAATTTTTAGCTTCCCAATATATGTGCAGGAAGAAGTATTACGGCAAATAAAAATTTCTAAAAATGAAAATTAGTAATAACGTGTTATCCTGCTTTCGAATTTTGTGAAATTAGAAACAGGAATATGGCTCTAACAAGGGAAATCCGCGAAGAAATAGAATCAGCAGTGAATCAAGTGGTGACCAAGTGCATAAAAAGTGATACTTTTATCTCTAAAATAGTAAAAAAAGTCACTGATGCTATAACAAAAATCATAGACGAGAAATTACTGAAGGTCGAATCCACACTGGCAGCGCTCAACCAAAATTACTCCAAATTAACGAAAAGTCTGAAAATAAAATTGAACTCATGGAAAAGAAAATGAAAGTGGCTGAAGAAGAAATGAATAAAATGGAATATAGACTTGATCAGATGGACCAAGCTACGAGATCGTGTAACCTAAGAATATTCAGCTTCGAAGAAAAACCAAATGAAAACACAAGAGATGAATTGAAAAAACTCTTCAATACAAAGATGTTACTGAATTTATCGAATGAGGACATCTCTATATGCTACAGGACAAAATTAACTCAACCATTTTTCTTGAACCGGTAACGAAAAACGAAATTATTATTCATCTATCAAAACTAAAAAATAAATGTTCTTCGGGGCCAGATAAACTTTCTGTGAAAACCATAAAAACTATACATGAATACATAGTACACCCATTAATCCATATAATCAATTTATTTCTTACTAGTAGAAACATTCCAAAACAATGGAAAGAATCACTCATCACTCCGATTTTTAAGACACGTAACCGTTGTCAAATAAATAATTACAGGCCAATATTTGTCATCAACAATCTAGCAAAAATATTCGAACAAGTAGTTAAAAAAAGATTGAGCAATATTCCTGATGAGGTAATAGCGTGGCCTGGGGTGTAACCCAGAGCATGTCTGGTCATCAGAAAAGGTATTAACCAGTTTTTGCTTGCACGCTTCTGCACCCAAGACGTGATAGCCATCCAATTTTCCCTATCGGGCAAGAAGGTTAAGACGACGCCTGCTCCGCCTACTTTCTTGGAAATTCGGATACTGTTCCTTCTCTTGCTGTTAAACGACTTATCGACTATAGCAAAAGGAACAAACTATAAATAGTAATGGGATGTGATGCCAATTCACACCATACAGCGTGGGGCAGCACGAATATAAACCGTAGGGGTGAGTTACTCTTTGATTATATACTAGGGGGAGGTGTCTGTAATTAATGAGGGCTCGGACCCAACTTTTGTCACTAGTAATAGGCAAGAGGTATTAGATTTAACCATCAGCTCACATTCACTGAGCAACAAGATACACCATTGGTCTGTATCTACTGAACCTTCTTGTTCAGACTGGGACGTCGCAAGAAAGGTTATCACAGCACCGGCAGTTGAAAGAGCTATCAAGTCTTTTCAGCCCTACAAATCTCCCGGAGAGGATGGTATATTTCCAGCTCTTCTGCAAAACAGACTGAAAATAATTTTACCCATTCTCACAAAATTGTATAGAGCTACTCTGGCGTGGAATTATATACCACCCAGTTGGTTGGCAGCAAGGGTGGTATATATACCTAAAGTGGGCCGGAGAGACCCACAGCCCAAATCGGTACGACCAATCAGCCTTACATCCTTCCAGCTGAAAGGACTTGAGAGGATACTGGACGGACATAACAGGAGGGTAGCATTATATGCATTCCCACAGATTCAGCATTAAACAACCTCGTTGACAAAATCTCCCAATCCCTTGACAACAAGGAGATTGAGGTTGCTGTATTTCTTGATATTGAAGGAGCATTTGACAATGCACTACACAAACCTATAGGATTGTCTCTGGCTAGAAAGGATATAGAATCGACCATAAATGGCTGGATCTATGCCATGCTAGTAAACAGAACTGCAACTACGACTCTTCAAGGCGATGCTATCAGATTCAGGGTCACCAGGGGCTGCCCTCATGGTGGGGTACTATACCCCCTTCTGTGGTCGCTCCTGGTGGAAAGTCTCCTTGATGCCTCGACAGAAGAAAAGTTGATCTGCAAGCTTATGCAGATGACCTTGTCATCCTGGAAAGGTCCACGCCGGGAAGGGTAGCTTGTAATATCCTCCAAAGCGCGTTGGAAGTTGTTCACAGTTGGTGCCTGAGAAAGCAGATGTCTGTCAACCCCAGCAAAACTGTGTTAATCCCCTTCACCAAGAGAAGGAAATTGGACGATCTAACGCCTCTTTCCCTCAATGGTGTGGTCATTCCATTTGGAACGGATTTGAAATATCTTGGCATGGAACGCTCACTTGGAAAAAATTTTACACAAAGCCAGACTGTCTCTATGAACATGTCGAAGGATTTGTGGTGAAACTTGGGGTTTAGGTCCCAAAAAAATCCATTGGATTTATGTGATGATTGTTAGACCAATTGTCATGTATGATGTAATTGCTTGGTGGCCGAAGGCTTTACAGAAAACGGCCCAAGCGAAGCTTTCTGGCTCACAGAGACAGGCTTGTCTGGCTATCAGTGGTGCCATCAGTACCACACCGTCAGCGGCCATGGAGATTCTTCTAGATCCACCTCCTCTCCAAATTTTTCTGGAAAGAAAGGCTAGATGGACTGCATACAGACTTGTGCACATTGCCAATTGTACAAATCAATTCAATGCAGAGTGCAACAGACTGCTGGTTAACACTGGAGGTCACAGCAATCTGGAAATGACCTCTGAATTTATGCCTCCAATTGTCAACTACGAACTGCCTTATAAAATACTATTCCCAAGTAGAGAGGACTGGGTCCTGCGGGAGGAGGAAATATTAAGAGCAGATAGTTGTTGGTTCACAGATGGATCAAAAACACCTTCCGGTTCTGGTGCAGGTTCAGTCATAGACACAGGACAGAGTTATCTACCTGCCTAGGAACTTATGCCACTGTATTTCAAGCGGAAATTTACGCTATTGAATTGTGTGCGGAGAGATTGGATAAATCCAATCTCACTCACAAGTCAATAAAAATATTCTCCGACAGTCAAGCGGCGTTGGAAGATCTTGGCTTCCACCGAGCAACGTCTAAACTGGTAGCAAACTGCCAAAAAAGACTCTCCTCGATAAGAAGATTAAACAGATTGTCTCTGGTCTGGATTCCTGGCCATACGCCTGGAAGGCAATGAATCTGCTGACTATCTCGCAGAAGAGGGTGCTGCAAGCGGCTTCATTGGACCAGATCCTGTCATTGGCATCGCTTTGGGCTTTGCCAAACGAACACTTAACACCTGGATGGCAAGAAGAGTTATGGACTTCTGGCAGAATCTTCCAGGATTGGCTCACTCCAAGGTGTTTATTCACCCTTCGAAGCTTGATTCCAAATAGTTGTTGGACTACAGTAGGGATGTACTACAATGTCTAACAGACCTTCTCACAGATCACTGTCATTTGAATCATCACATGCAGAGAATTGGACTGTCGGAAGACAGTGTGTGTCGCCTCTGTTTGGAAAATGATGAAACAGCAGAGCATATACTTTGTGCCTGCCCCGCTGGGGACCGAATCAAGTTCTTTGAGTTCGGCAGATCCGTACTCTCCATAATGAATGTTTGGAATACAAACTGAGTAGAGATAAGTGTTTTTTTTTGTATTATTCAGTGTTCATATGAATGTATTCGTTTCGAAAGAATTTTTATTTGGTGTAATTCAATGTTTATATGAAAGCAGCTGTTCCAAGAGAGATTCCTTTGATATCCGATGGTGTTGGTTTTTTCGAAAAATGGGTTGAAATAATCAGAGTTGTACCTATATTGGCATGGAACAGTGAGTAGCGATATTAATTGCCTCAAAAGTGATTGTTATGTTGGTATGAGATACAAAAAAACTCAAATCGAAGACCTACTATGTCCATATCAAGTACCAAGCCAACGAAAACATTAGACTGTGACTTTTTGGATTGTATAGAAAGCTACAGGTACTAATCTGTTGAGAAAAAGACGAATTTTCATTTTCACCAAAAAATATTCATTTATTTATCAATTTATATTTTGTCCTTTCAAAGTAGTTCTCATCAGATTTTCCCCATCCTCGAAGCATTTCCTCAATCGTCGCAAAACGTCGTTCTTTAATGGGTTTCTCCAATCTTGGGAACAGGAAAAAGTCATAGGGGGGTAAATCTGCTGAAAGCAGGGGCTGAGGCATGTTTACGGTAGTGTTTTCAGCCAAAAAGTCACGAACAACTAATGACTAGGTGCAATAACGTGATGCGAGAACCATAAATTGTTCTTTCACAATACTGCAAGTTTTCTTCGTACTGTTGACCGTACCACCATGTGGCAAGAACTCCAGATGCACTACACCAAGTTGCATCGAAGAGAACAGTGAGCAAAAACTTGACATTTGGTCGAACTTGGCGGGCCGTTCCATTGAAACGATTGAACTTTGGTTCCATTGTCATAACCATATATTCGTGATTCGTCACCACTTCTGACCCTTTCGATCAAATCTAGATCGGCATTGACGTTATTCAATAATTCCTGAGCGATGCTCATGCGACGGATTTTTTGGTCGAAATTTGGCTATTTTTGGAACGAATTTTGCTGCCACCCGCTTTATTCATTGAACATGCGGGAATTTAAGAGACTACTACTTGGACCATTCTAAGGATATTTTGTCCTTTGATGATTTTTGATAGGGCGCTTTGTTTCGAAGATACGGAGCGAAAAAAATTTCGACAATATTCAACACAACTGACACATTAATCTAGCTGACCTATATGAATAGTCTTCATTATCAACTATTGTCACACACCAGTAATCATTTATACGATTTTCATACTGCTGGTACTCATTTCAAAAATTGAATAATCAGAGGTGTAGCAGCGCTTTATCAGCATGAACTATATTGTGTGACTGAAATGAACGATGAAGTTAACAGGGTGAAAGGGACCGACACTAAGCGGGAAACATCTGTATAAAGAAAACCCACTCACACGGGACAGTATCTGAACCACGAATCCAACCACCATCAATCGACTAAAAGGGGAATCATTAAGACTTTATTAGACCGTGCATTCGGGCTCTGTAACACGAAAGAAGGTCTTGAGAAGGAACTAGAAATCATAAAAAATGATGTCTTGGCTACCCCAAGGCTCTGGAGTAGCCTTGGTGGAACATACTTTGGAACATACTGGTCACAACCAGTTCTTGCGCTGCCTTACATCAGAGGATTTTCGGAAAGGATAAGAATGATCAGGTCTAAGTATAACATCAGAACCTGCTTCAGATCTGGAAACACTATACTTAGCAGCCTCACAACAACTAGGCCACCAAACGCGGACTGCGATTCCAAGAATTGCATTTATTCGGATACCTTGTGAGTGCGGAAAATCCTATATCGGTGAAACTAAGAGGCCATTGAATATTTGCATTGCCGAGCACAAGAAACACACACAGCGAGGGAAAAACAGCAAATCAAGAATAGCAGAGCATGTTTGGACCCATCAACATAACATATGGTAATAAGAAAAATATAACAATTATTGTCAATTATGTATCTAATAGTGGTGTCACTTTTTTTAAAAAAAAAACCTAGACTTAACCATATTCAAAATTCAAATCACCGGCTCTGAGAGAAGAGTGATACAAAAAGTAGTAGATGTAGACATACAATGAAACGTAACAGAACAGAAAATGTTTAACAATCCATCCAAAAGAGGAAATTTCAAAAAGTCCATAATAAAGTTTCTTTTTTGTGACTGAAAAGTTTCACTCAAGGTATATACTCTTCCTGTGAATGATATGTCGAATTTTATACTTCTTGTCTACTGTAAAGAATTGATCTCTGAGAAGGATTTATCAAAGTGAAAGCACAATGTTGGTGTTTTGTTTTATCCTGACAACTTTCGAAAGTGAAGCGTTGGATAAAAATAACATTCGCACTTTACTGAAATTTGATATCAGCAAACAATACGGTAAACGCAACTCAGTCCTGCCATAAAAACACCCAATTACGTCAGATCCAAACGGCTGAAATATATTGGTAAATAGAATTGATGAGAGCAATTCCAGGCATAATCATTGCATTGGTATAATTATAGATGTTGAGAGTCTACATGAACGAATTTACAAATGGTACCTAAAAGCTATGTTGGATAATATTGAACAGTGAATGGAGTTGAATTAAAATTCGTTTTTTTTTTATCGGTGGATGTATTTTTTTTTGTTCTCAGAGTATGTATCAGAATTTTGTTTGTTTTGTTCCATTCCCTCTTTGTCAAAGATTCCAAATCTGTTGACACTTTTTTTAAACAATAAAAGTTTGAAACAACGAAAACATTACCCAAAAAGGGGCACTGAATTCAACATTGAAGAGTAATCTTAAATACACAGTTCATAAACACTAAGTTTTTTATGTGGCTCTCCATCAACTGTCACAGTATGGAAGTAATCAGTACATCATTATTGTATTTTTCTTTATTTTATGAATTCCATAAGTATGATAACCATAATTCCTCACGAAAAACTATGGACGATATACTTTTATTGTTTCATGTGCCTATCAGTAAGCCTAAAAATAAGAAATATGTGAGAAATTAATAACATTAAAAAGAAGTGATTTGAGGGAATTTTTTTTCTGCTTGACTTATACTACAAGTACCATAGGGTTTTCAGTGTTTCATTCAAATGCTGGCAATATATTGTTTGAAATATTGGAAGAAAACTTCAATCATCATATTCAATCGCGAAAAATCAAAATATCAGTATTACAGCTCAGTGAAAAATATCAATTTTCAATAGTTCATATTACCAGCAGTGAAAGAAACCAAGTAGTTATTTAGTTTAAACGGGATTTTTTTGAAGGTGATTGACAATGTTTCATGATGAATTTCATTAGTTCGGACTTTCATTGTCTGATATTATATAAAATGATTTGAAATCCCTGAAAGAAATTTCTACTTATCCAATACTCAAGGTTTCCAACTGCAAAACGAAATTCAATGCAGTATTTGACCCCCTATTTTTCTCCTTTGGGAGTGGAAATTCCTGATTATCTTTCTTGGTACTTATTTGCGCTAAACAAAGAACCTACCTGCATCTTTCAAAATTCTAGGTTCAATAGCTTCGGCTAACAGACCAGGCAACAGCTTGTAATTTATAATTTTTACTTCAAAAATACAGTAACTGAAAAAATATGGCAATTGCACTTGGTAATGAATAGCTTCGAGAACCGAGAACCTATAAAGAAATTCGCAAAACTAACACAACCGTCAACGACGTTTGCCCTCATCATCTGCCCGCGTTCGGGTCGCATTCTCGTCGATGACGCTTCATTGCTTATACCGCCCCTTAACTCCGCGCATCATCCCCCGTTGTCTTACAGTAGACGCAACGCGTAATGGTTTACTGCGTTGCTTAAGTTAATCTTATCGTGATAACTTTTATACGATTCGTTCAAATTAGTTTATGTAAAAGATAAAGTTTAAATATATTAAATACTCTAAACGACAATTTTATCCATTTTTATGAGAATTTTATAGATATTCTAAAACGAGCATTGTAAAAAAAGTATCCAATTCAGATATATTTATGGCTCAGTATTTTGCATATAGCGGCCAACACATAACTTTTATTTAGAACTATTTGAGATAAACAATCTTACGGTTCATTATATTCATGTAAATCCAACGGTATAGGCAGCGTATACCAAGATAACTCTCGGGGCGAAAGAATTTTTCCGAATTACTCAATACTTATCGTTACATTATGACCAAAACTACACAAAACCTTTATGAATTGGAGCATATATGTTATTCAGATGTATAAGCTGTATTTATGTGACAAATTAAATAAACCAATAAACATATTCATTCTGTTCGATTGATCATTGGATAAATTAGAAAATTGAAAAAAAAAGAATATTCAACAAATTATTGTAGACAGAAACAGAAATGAACGTTCATTAAATTTTTGTTGTTGCAACCAGTATGTGATTCATTGCAATGCACTTGTCTTACCTAATATTCAATATAACTTTTTTCATTTGTTCTGTTGTAATTTCTGCACAAGCAGCAGATATTCTGATGCGTAGTTCTTCTACTGACTGCGGTCTGGACTTTTTGCTTCACAGAACCCCAAAGAAAAAAGCTAGTAGTGTCAGGTCCGTTGATCTTGATGACCGCTCAATGTAAAGAGTATTTCGACCTATCCATAGATTTCCTTAATTATTAGTCAGCCAATCTCTTGCAATAAATGCATTATGTACAGAAAATCCTTCTAATTGAAATTTCGAATTATGGCGATCCTGCCCTAGAAAGTTGTGTATTGCGTCCCAAAACTAAAAATTCTATTCAAATTACTTTCAAATTCTATTCTCACGAAGTGTATTTATTGTTTCTGTTTTTGAGCATAGTATAGGTTTTTCAACTCTACAATTCAAAATAGAGTTCTTTGAAATCGTTATGGAATTGTCCCTCTTTATATGGAAGCTCTACATATATTTGTATAGAGTTTTCATTGATATTTTCAACTACCTTTTCACTTCCTTCGGGAGTTCAAAACTTTTTTATAATGATGAAAAAGAAGGAAGCTAAAAGGTTGTTTGATTTTTACATCTATGTGATTTTTCTGTATGTACTATCAATTCTACATGACGGCCTTCAAACTCGAATGAAGATAGTAACACTGTTATTGTTTATTTCCTGCAGATGCAAATGCACTTGTTTTATATGTTATTTGCGAATGTACTAATTGACATTTGCTGTTAACTCAGTGGTATTACGTTGTGATACAGTCAATCGAGTTTTTTGCTTATTGTTTCAATCTCACTATCGTATTTGTAATTCATATTTTCCCTAATTATTCTTTACACACAAACAGTAAGATTCGTGGAACTCAATTTCATTCCACATTGAATTGCTCACTAGTGAAATTCACCTAAACATAAGCGTAATAATAACATGATTGTACACAATACAACACCAGAAAGAAACAACAGAATTGGTAACCTACTGTTACAGAGGTAACCAGCAATGGGCTTTGGAAAATGTTCGCATCATGTAGCCTTGTCAGATTTTGAGGTTTGAGTGTCTTTGATCATACTCACTTGTCAACATGCCGATGTATAGACTCAAAACATCCTCTAACGTCACTGAATTTGAACAAACTTTTTTGCCTCTTGCGATGGTCTATTTAAATTTCAATTGTTTTTATTCGACTTGTCGTAAATAGTTGCATATGATTTTATGGAAAATATGACTAGTCATGGATAACAAACGAAATTTCTTGCAATTATTCCCTAAGGGTGTTGAATAAAGATCATTGAATGAATTCGACAGTTGTTGGAATGGCGCATCTGTATCTGTAGGAAGAGGGAGTGTAGGGCCACAGAAGTGCAGGCCACATGTGACCCATTGTACATCTTCTCGAGGAGTTGTCCTCCTAGATCATCGTCAATTCTGTCCTTTCCAGGAAGGTGAGCAGGTTACTAGGAGACATCTCCTTTATATCGGCAGGTGTAGGCCAAGACTATCTTATTGACGATAACTCCGAATACTCACATAGGACATGCCTGACAGTTCCATCTTCCTGTTCACACATCCTCAATAGAGATATGTCCGCTAGTCCCATATTATGGAGGTGTTTCTTTAGTTGACAGTGGCCAGTCAGAAATGCTACTGTTAAACACGAGCTTAAAGACCCCATGTGCACCCCACTGTCCTGCGACATTGCTCATAAGCCGCATATGCTCTTTTTGCTCTACTCGGTAGGTGAGAGTTACATGTTAGCCTCCTGTCGAGGGAAGTACCAAGGTATTTCACCTCTTCAGAGAACTTTAGTTTACTTTTGAAGATTTCGGGAGGTTTAAAGCCCGATAACTTCTTTCCCTGATGAAAAGGTCCACCTCAGTCTTCTTGGGATTGATCGACATTGAGTGTTCCTCAATGTTTCTATTAATTTGAGCCCATTCTGCGCTCTATCACACAGTGTGTTCACAAATTTGCCGGTCTTTAAGATAACTATGTCATCTGCATATGTAATTGTGTAGAATCCATTATTGTTGAGGTGATTAATCAGGATATCCAGAACTATGTTCCCAGTTCCCTCACTATGATGTCTTCTACATTGATACTTATTGCTCTACTAGAGAGCATCTTGGGTATCCATTTTCCCACTACCAGGAGTACATTCCTGGAGTGTAGTTTCTGGGTAATTGTAGGAAAGGTTGTTTTATCAAACGCTCCCTCGATATCTATGAATATACCCAGGGTGGGTTCTTTGTTGTCCAATGATTTTTCGATTCTGCCAACCACATGGTGAAGAGCGGAATCAGTAGACCTTCCCGGAGTATATGCATGATGAAGTATGGAGTATTTGATGAAGTGGGTTGTGAACTAGTACTTCATCTCTTATGGAATGACACATATTCCTCGTACGCAGGAAAACTAATTTTGAATTAACATCATACAAAAACACTACAGAAAATGAAAATGACCAATGAGTGTGACAGTTTAACAGGAAATTCTACCCATTATTCACATAATATCCTGTATGGCGAGCGAACGTTGTATAAACGACATAACCGCAATCGAGTCAATACGCCGCGCAGAGAGACATAAAGTGCAAATGAGTTCTCATAGTGGGAATCACCCACAATAATAATATTGTCACTTTTTCCGCTTTTATGTCATGATTGGAACAATGTTTATGAAGAAAATATCAAAACATATTATTGTACTCAACAAATATTCTCACTCATGATAATAATTACACAATTGTCACAAACATTTTGATTTCTAGACGCATTTCGAACACGAAAGGTGACCAATTTAAACGTTTACTAGAATTTACTGAAGTTCAGAATACAGTTTTTGTGAATCCTTAAGAGTAATATAAAACTGCTACTTTCTCAGGAACGACTGATCTGATTCTCTGAAATGGATAAATTTTCTATAGAGAATTGAAATACCTATCAAACGAGTTAACACAAGCCCTTCCTCTTTATTCAAAAAAAAATTGCAGCACCCTCTCGGCAAAGAGTGATGTAACATTATTGTCTTTCTTATCAAAAAATACCTAAAATGACCCTTCTTTACAATTTTGTCCCCCCTTTAAATCTTGTTCCATTCAAAAGTTAAAAGGGCGGAAACTTCAGTGTTACTATCTTCATTTAGATTTGAAGGCCGTCGTAGTTTGGAACTGAATCCCAACGTTTCGCCAGCACGAGTGACTGGCTTCTTCGGGGGTTAATTCATTTGGATGACTCGCTGATGACGGTGAATTATCAGTGAATCATCAAAATGAATGAACCTCTGAAGAAGTCAGAAACTCGTGCTGGCGAAACGTTGGGATTCAGTTCCAAACTACGACGGCCTTCAAACCCGAATGAAGATAGTAACACTGAAAATATCGGCCTCGAAAGCCTTAGCCAATTTATCAGGGCGGAAAAAGTTTACGTCCGCGCTTCCTATATGTCTGTTTTTGGAGTGAAGTTTTATTCTACATTGATCCTCAACTAACTTATTTTCACGTCACGATAGTTTTTTCATCAAGAACACCCTATTTTTTTTTCAACTACTAAAAAAGTGTTTGTTTGAAGGTGATTGACAATGTTTCATGATGAATTTCACTAAAATCATCCAAATTTTGGTAATTGACTAAACAAATGAATTCCTTCGAGGAGCTTTCATGCAGGAGTCAGTTGTTTTGCTACAAAGTCAGGAACGGACTACCCTACTAGATAAGTACTCCTTGATCATTCCCATATTGATTTCAATTTAAGAGCCACCGGTATACAGCTGTTTCAGCCTATTGGGCATCGTCAGTACCGGGCAGGCGGCACTCGATTGGAGACAAAATGAGAAAAAACCAAGAAAGTACTTGATAAAAATAGCTGCGTAGACGTAAGCGAAACATAAATGGAACCACCTACTAGTGTGACACCCAAGTCAACTTGCCAAGTTTTTATGTCAGTGTTGGTGGTTTGACTACTTTGAACTGTAAATACTTATTTAATTCAATTGATCAGTGAACTTTTGCAAACGTAATACAAGTCGATTAATTCCGTCAGCATAAATATTGAGTGTTCGAGATTCAACGAAAGCCGTTTATGCCTGGTCCTGATAAGTTAGCGAGAGGTCTGGGAAGTATGGTGGACGGTGACTTGTAAAAAGTCTAAACAAGCGTTGTCGTAAAGCAGCATCGGAACTGTTCTGATGACCGGTGCAGGCTGCTGCCGACTCAGTTTTTGGTACATTTCGTCGGTTCTCCCACAATACAACTCTGCTGTGATGGATTGGCCCGGTTTCAGAAAGTCATGTGAACCACACCATACACTAACCATGGTCTTTTTTTGGTGATTTTTCACCTTTGGAAAGTGCCTGGATGTCTCTTCGGTGTTTAACTACTGTCCTCAACATCTTCTGAGATACCCTCCTCATCACACGTTACGATTCGACCCAAAAAAGAATAGTTTTGGTTACGCAAAAACAAATAAGAACGGACTTCAAAACATGATAATCTGGAGTTCAGTCCCAACTCCAAACCATTATTTTCAACACCTCGACACGTGTTCAATCGCCAAGTGATTATCTTCATGGAGAAGATTAATGAAGATGGTCACTTGATGATTGAAACACGTGTTGAGGTGTTTAAAATAATAGTTTGGTATTGGGATTGAACTCCATTAATTTCCATTACAACACCAAAGGTTTTCCAAAGGTTTTCCAACGTTTCAAATAATCGAAAACCGCATAGGAGCTGACGCCCAGTTCTTTTACCATCACAAGCATCATTTGTGGTTGGTTAGTCTCCAGCAAGGTCCTCAAATCCTTGTCCTCTATGTCGACCACTTCTCCATCATTGTGGCTAACATCTCCGGAAGGAAATTTCGCAAAATTTTGCGAAATTCCATTTTGAATTCGTAGAAAATTGGCCAAAACTCGCTCAACAACATCATATATTATAGAGTACAAAATTCTCAATCGATCTATATATCGCGACGAAAAATTCAAACAGTCTCAACAAATGAAATGTTGTTGTTACCATGGTTTTGCTGAGTAGAGATGATCGAAAAAGAAGCTAGATATGAAGAAAACAGAAGCAATATAAAAGTTATATTTCAGTTGATTAATCCAGAAAAAAAATCTACAACAAGTCACTGGTGTACTTTTTTCTCAATATTGTTGGATGTGGTGTCCACTGAGACTACACTGGACCTGATAATTTCAATCAAGTTAGGACTAAATGAGCGTCTTATCACTTTAAATAACTGTAGCAAATTTCAACCAAATCGGTGTAAGAATATTTATATTTTATAAATACCGTTCTTTCAACTTCAACGCTCTGTATCTCAGAAACGAAGCCACTCTGGACATACGTTCATGTGAACTTTTATTCTCAATACGACCAAAAGAATCACCCTCTGAAATTTCTTACAATAGTTAGGAAACACCCTGTATAAATTGAATTGTTTTCAGATTCGGTATAATCATCTTCTAATGTTGAAAACAGTGTATATTTTCAGTACTTCACTGAAAATACACAAATCGATATGGTCATCGTGTGGGAATACACATCTGGGCTCAATACCTTACCGGACTTTTCGGCCCTCTTCTTGTTGGTGAGCGTTTTAAAATTACTGTAATTCTTAGATGAGGTTAAATTATTTGTATTTGTGGGGTAGGAAATGACTCCTACCTTGGGTTATAGAAAAAAATTGGTCGATTCTGTAGCCACCACGAAATGAGAACATGCTGAAATCCATTTGTTTCCAAACATCAAGGGTTCAACACTTGATTTCAGGTGGAATGTTACTTGAAATTACTCTCATTAAGAGTAATATTCTAATTATGTTATCTCTAGGATGGATTTCTTTTCTTGCATAGAAATTCAGTTACATCAATTGCTACTGGTAGCATGAAAACATTTTGGAAATGGTCGATCAATTCTTGGTGAAAATCTTCATTGGAGCTGTTGAACTAATGACGTTCACGGTTATGATACAAAAATAAAACAGAACTTCTTTTCATTCATCTAATCTATCTGTATCTGTAGAGTAGGGCGGGTGAGTGTAGGCCCACAGCACTTAGGCCGCATGTGACCCATTATACGTTCTCCCGAGGAGTTGTCCTCCTAGATAATCATCCATCTTGTCATTTTCAGAAAGGTGGATAGGTCACTAGGAGACATCTCCTTTATATCGGCAGGTGTAGGCCAAGACTCGCCGAATACACACTCTCTTATTGACGTTAACTCCGAACACTCACATAATACATGCCTGACCGTTTCAACTTCATGTCCACACATCCTGCATAGAGGTGTGTTCACTAGCCCCATTATATAAAGGTGTTTCCTTAGTTGACAGTGGCCAGTCAGAAATACCATTGTTATTGCTTTTCCTGGTCATCGCCAGAATTTTCTTCAGCGCCAGCTTCCCAGGGTTACCCTTGGGAAGACTGTATTATTTGATTTCATCCTATCTCTTTAGGGATTGAGCATGAGTATGACGTTTGGCTGGTTTCGCAATTGTCGAAGTCATCATACAGTAAGTGTCACTGGGTCCTTAAATTCTTAGTCCAGCCGCTTCGTTGGCTGAAGTGTCGGCAATGTGATTACCTTTACTCCTGTCGTGCCCTTTAACCCACTTCAGGATAACGTTATAATCTACCGAGGCTTTGGCTAAATCTTGGTGGCACAATATTATTTTCATTGAAAGACGACTTTAATCAAATGACGACTTTAATCAAACTCACGAAAATTTTCGAAGATGGTACGATAGGGTATGGATTATAGCATCTTTAGAATCTAATGAATGATACAGGAAGTTGCATATGATAATGAGTGTTTCACATACATATCAAATTATATCAGACTAGAAGTATACGAAGTCTGTTAAAAAAATGAGGTGAATTTTCATTTTTCTCGAAAATTATTTATTTATTCAGCAATTTCAATGTAGTTTCTCTCAAATATAATACACATCTGTCAGCGTTCTTTCCGATCCTCGAAGAAGTACTGATATGCCCTTTTTTGGTATGTCATTAAGCTCTCCCAACGGTTTCTACTTCCTCAATCGTCGCAAGACGCCATCCTTACATGGCTCCCTTGAATCTTGGGAACGAAAAAATATCGCAGGGAGCCAAATCTGGTGAATACGGTGGCTGAGGCATGATTGCGGTGTTGTTTTTGGCAAAAAATCACCAACAAGCAATGACAAGTGAGCAAGTGCATTATCGTGATGCAAAATCCATACATTGTTTTCCACAATTCCAGACGTTTTTTTCGTATTGATTCTCACATCTGTTCTGTCTGTTCCAAATCTGTTTTGTCCGTTAACCAGCTGTCGCACCCCTACGAACGACAACTCTCAGAAGTCGACACTTGTGCGAGCTAAGGACTAACGAGGTATTACCTTTCAACGTGTGATTCCTAACACGTGTTGGACGATAGCAAGTGAAAATCGATCATTCAGCTTGGAGCTTGAACCAGCGACCAACACGGCGGTCGATTTGAGTGAGTGAACAAAGCACCCACGTTGAACCGAACGGCTACCGTCCGAAATGCGGCGCATAACTCAAGATAATACTCCTTGTTGACCATAGTATCATATGGCAAGCATTTCTAATGCACCGCGCCACGGAAATCCAAGACCTTAACATTACTTGACCTGTTTTTTTTTGTATTGGCTCACCTGGGCTCCTCCATTAGGAAGATTCGACTTTGTTTTCGATATCATAGCCACATACACATGATTCATCACCAATTATGACCCTTTTAAGCAAATCTCAGATGTCGTTGACTTTATTCAATGGGTTCAACTTTCTCGACCTGAGCTATGGGATTATTTTTCTTTGTAACGAAGTAACTATTTTCCCCAGTGGTACGTCAGGTAGAAACAGCTTTTTATTTTGTATTTATATCATTGCTCCGTTATTTATTCGACCCCGACTGAATGAATACCTTCCTAGATCAAATTGCCACTCTATCGCGATAGAAACTCCAGGTCGCCAATGCGATTTGCCGCTCTATAGCGATAGGAAACTGTACTATGCCGGGTCGCCAATGAGATTTGAAAATCATACGTTATTTGTTAATACATACGTACCACCGATGGAGGGCACAACTCTCCGATCACCGGACACCGCCATAAAACTTTATTTCAAATAATCTCGAGAGCATCTACCAAGACAGGTCAGTTGAGTTTTAGTCTCAGTTCTAGTTCCAGCTCCGCTCGAGTCCGAGCCACGATAAATAAAGGCAAACCGGCAAAAAAAAGTAAGTGAATAAAAAGTAGTGTTCTTAAGTTCGTTTGATATTTCGACAAATAACTGACTGTTTTGTATTATAGGCCGTGTGAAAACACCCTTGATACCGAGTTGTCAATTGTAGTGATATTGTTGATTATTTTATTTTGAAGAAGGTCGTGTGCTGAACACCATTCAGGATTCGAACCCAGGACGGCAATTAAAGCCTGCCGTACTGACTACAGTTGATTTAGTCAATACCATAGAGACCCCTGGTGTACTACCTTCTTCACTGACGCTGCCCGGAGCACGTGGAGCACACCACGTCGAAAGCTGGCGTCCGAGGCAACCCGTGACCTGAACTCGGCGTCAAAGTGACCTGTAACGCGTAAAGAGCGTTACATCTTGGTTAAAATTCGGCAATGTCGGAACGAACCCTGCTGCCACACGCTTCATGTCCAAATCTCCAAAACAAATTGCATGGCATGAACCAACCGATATGCCGACATCCTCAGCAACTTCTCCAATAGTGATTTGACGATTCTCCATAACAATTTTCTTTACTTTCGCGGGCGTCGTCATTCTCATTTTCTCGACCCTCTGTGAAAAGCTTGAACCACTTTTAAAACTTCTTCTGGTTCAGACTATAATCACCGTATGTCACTGTCAACATTCCAAATGTTTTTTGAGTACCTGATTTCATGTTTCACACAAAATTTAACGTAAATTCTTTGATCCATTTTTTCGATAGCAGAAAATCGCCGAACAAGCGAAACACTTCCAACTCTAATGCCTCTCACCAACAAAAATGAACGTACTGAACAGCTGAAACTGTAGACATCACCCTCCCGATATAAAATAAATAAAAAATGGCTAATCGAATGTACGTAGCCGCGAAATTCTAATATTCACCTTATTTTTTGAACAGA